>RJWT010041854.1:0-12242 GCA_004365215.1 Cuniculus paca
CTAAATCCCCGGCCCTTGTCTTTTTGAGACAGGGTCTCACTATGCCGTTCAGACTGGCCTTGAGCTCACTTTGTAGCCCAGGATGGTCTCAAACTTGGAACGATCCTCCTGTCTCAGCCTCCCGAGTGCTGGGTCCAATAATTTTTCTATGGGATTACAAATATAAACTTCCTGGACTGCAATGAGGATGGGAAAGGGCTCTCTATATCAGACTACCCCTATTCTTTTTATTACTGGAAATATGCCCATTAGTGTCTTTAGATATAATCATTACATTCATTATTTAGAGGGCATAATCTGATCAGCACATTAACAAAGTATATCTGGGCAATATTCCATTCTGAAATGAATGAGTTGCTCATAGGATGGTGATGCCCTCACCAAGTTCCGCCAGTGCACTGAGATGAGGTTTCCAAGGCTCCGACTGTACTTTGGCTTTGGGTTGTCTCTCGGAGGCCCATGTGTTAGAATTGTGTTCTCTGGCTTGGTGCTGTTGGGAGGTGGTAGAAATTACAGTGGAGCTCCAGTCTCTCCCATTCATCTCTTTTGCTTCCCAGCACCATGAGGTAACAGGCTTTTCTTCCCACATGCTCCCTGCCATGAGTGCTGCTTTGCCACAGGTCTGAAAGCAACAGGGCCAATTAACCATAGGTTGAAACTTTCAAAACCATGAGTCAAAACACTCTTTTTTCTTTTTAAGTTGATATCTCAGGTATTTGTTTTATAGTAATGAAAAGCTAACACGGATCATCTTTGGCAAAGTATGATCAAGAGGTTTTTGTAGGCATACCTATGTTAGCTCAGCAGTTACTTTTGGTGACACTGTTATTGGTTGACTTGTATACCCCACCCAATTTAAATTTTGAAGTCTTACCCCCAGTGCAACAACCTATGCCTATTTAAAAATAGCATCTTTAAAGAGAGCATTAAGTTAAAATGAGGTCATTAGAGTGAGCCCTAATTGGATATGACTGCTGTCCCTAAGAGAAGGAAATGTGGGCACACACGCGCAGTGAAATGACCATGTGAAGACACCTGGAGAAGATGGTTGTCATAGTAACTTTTCTTGTCACTAGGACAAAATACTCGACACCTACAACTTAAGGGATGAGAGGTTTATTTTGGTTCAGGTTTCAGTCTATAGCCAGCTAGCTCCAAGGCAGGACAGCATTGTAGAGGGGCTCAGTAGAGGACAGTTGCTTAGCCATGGTGTCCAGGAAGCAGAGAAAATCAAGGGAGGAGCTAGGGAGAGGAAGAAACCCTTCCAGGACATACCCCCACTGGTCAGTCTCCTGCAACCAGACACTGCCTCCCAAAATCAAGCCAGCAGTACTGCCCACATAGTCCCGTCGCCTTCTAAACACATGAGGTTTTGGGGACCATTTTAGATCTAAACCATAATGGCTGTCTACAAGCCAAGAAGCAAGTCTTCAAAAGGATCTAATCCAGCTGACACCTCAACCTCAGATCTCTAGCTCAAAGAATGTGAAGAAATAGGAGTAAGAATGTATTCTGGGAAACCAACCAGTGAACCTCAGAAAGATCTGACTCAGTGTCTCCGACATGTCAAATATTCAGGCTCATTCTTTCAGAGATGGAGCTGAGGCTGGGACATCTAATTTAGCTCTTTTGCTTTTAAACTACCTAGACAATACTTTCTCGGTGGGTGTCTGGCTCTATAATATTTACTTTTGTTATCTTCTACTATTTCCCGTTCTTTTTCTCCCTTCATGGGGATG
The DNA here is from genome assembly GCA_004365215.1 of Cuniculus paca. Lineage (NCBI taxonomy): Eukaryota > Metazoa > Chordata > Mammalia > Rodentia > Cuniculidae > Cuniculus > Cuniculus paca. Next base: position 1,740 of record RJWT010041854.1, read on the forward strand.
TTCCTTCTGTTTTCAAAAGTGAGAACACAAAATAAGTTTTCATCTGGACCACTTAATGCTGCTTCCAATTAGACAGCAATAATAGTATTTCCATGGATGGCACTTTCCACATGTGAATATTCTAAGAACAGTGCACTGTGGTGAGTTATAGTATGATGCATTCAATTAACCACAGTGTTCTGTGTGTTTCATGCCAGGCACTGTGCAATGGGAGGGGGATGCAAAGACGAAGGAGATGTTATGCCTGCCTTGATGGATGCTAGTTGTTCGAATACCATGAAGTAGTCTGGTGATAATGAGAAATGATGTAATATGGAAGTTGGAATTACTTGGCAGGAGAATTAAAGCAATCCTTTGGTGATGGATATTGAGACACAGGTGTTCTCCATGGACAAATTCCTACATATATTTTCATGTGTGACTCATGGAGCCCAGTATGTCAGCCTCGCAGAAGTGCCCGTGTAGGAAGGAAGACTGGAGGAAGATGAATGCATAAATCTTTCCATGGAGCCAGAATCTCTTCCTCTTTTTTGGGATCATTCTTGGTTTTGTAATTTAATAATTTAAGAAGTTTTCTACAATGTTTTGGGTATTTAGCATAGCACAGAAGAACAGCTCTTTTCTCCCAATGCACAGCATGCTACAATTTAGAAAAAATGGGAAACGTTTCAAACAAAGACCTGGGTAGAAACAGCGGTTGTGCTGGAGGGCAGAGAAGTGGGAGGGATGCAGCTGAGAGCGAGGGGTATTGTATGCAGTCTCAAGTCAAGCGGGAGAGGGAAAGAAAGCCAGTAATTTTTTTTTTTTTTGGATTGGAAAAGGGAATTAAGAGTTGTTTCTTGGTTCATGAGCTTTGCTATGGTTTGAATTTGCCCTCAGAAGGTTCATGGTGTGGGTGGATGGCATTGTTTGATTGTAAAGTAGGGCAGCAATCGGTGAGTGGTTAATTTAAGAGTCACTGGTCTGACAGAACAGCCCATGTGTCCTTTTCCCTATGTGTGGGAGAAAGAAGTCAGCACTACATTTACTGTTTGAATTGACTCTATGGAGCAGATCTTAGAAGCCCTATTTTCCAGAAGATGTAGTCTAAGAGAATTAAAGTAACCTAACCAAGGTTAATTTGGGAACACAGTTGGCATTTGAATTCAGCCTACACATCAGAGAATGGTTTCGAGTTTCTTCACTATTACTGTTTTTTGGTGCTTAGGAGAAGAGGTTCTATAGCACGAGATGCAAGGAGAGAGAAAGCATTCTTCTGCCTTCCCATGGGGTCTGAGACCAGGCCCTGGCTTCCTGGGCGTGCTCCCTCCTTGGGAGGAACAGCGTACTGGAGTTGCTTCTTTCTGATGTGGCAGCAAGGTCAGCATGACTGCCAGGTCACGTACATCTGGATCAAGAGGCTCTGTGTGGAGACTCTTCAGGATGTCAGCAGGTCACCATGGTGAAGGTGACTGACAGTCATCCAGCCCTTCTCACAGGATTTCTGCAGGCAGACTCTTAACTGGCCCTCAGTGACCACTGAGGATTGTGCAGATGAGCACATGATGTTTCTGAGGTCTCTTTAAAGTAGTGAAATCTTTTTCAAATATTAATTTAAATGTTCTCCCCCTGAGGTCTCCATTATAGGTACCTCTACCCTGCTGCTGACTAAGCAGAGAAACAGCCCAAGAAGGAGACTCATGGCTTCCAGGAGAAACTGAGGGAGTAGCAAACGAGAAGCAAGGAGGTTTTTTCCCCTTGACTTTTAAGTTTTATGAGTGACCCAACAAGGTGAAAAATACTCTTGTATACCTCACACATAACAACAGATTTGGGAGAATACAGATAACATGAGAACAAAAATTTCCACTCATTTTTTCTACTAGCAAAAACTTTCTTAGACAGAAAGGGAGAGAAGTTTTAGAGGAGAGCAAGGGGTCTTGATAGACCCCAAAAGCATATGTGATATCAGAATTCAAACACCAGCTTGCCTTGGGGTCAGCACCATAAGTTACCAACATCCACAGAGGAGTTCGGAAGCGGCCGACAGCCACCTGTGCCATGGCCTACATGATCTTCCTTCCCACTGTCTCCTGGTGAGGACCTCATTTTGTCAGTAGTCACAACTAATTCTCATGTTGGTCCAGGAAGAGTATCACAAGTTTGAGCTCTGAGACTTCTCAGTCCTCATTAACTTATCCTATTTGTTTGTAAAAATCTCTGCTTCCATTTCCCAGAAGAAGAATGAGGTCTCGTATAACCAGCGAGGGTTTGGTAGAAAAAATAAGAGATTTCTTTGGATTCGGGTGAGGCAAGAGGAACACGGTTTATCAGGCCTCGCTCTCATCCTCTGTGCCACCTGCCTCAGCATGATGATTCCATAGATACTTTTTAAGGATACTTTCTTCAGGTACAGGAGTAGGCAGAATCACCTTTGTGAGATGTGGGCTCGTGTGTTCCTGTTGTTTTTTCTTACAGGGCAGCACAGATGTGCTGCAAAAGCTAGCTTCCTGGCCCAAGTATTTCCGCATGTTATGTGCTTGAAATTCCATCTGTGCAAGTTTAGACATGACTTGAGCACTTGTCAATTCTAGCTCAGCTTAGGTGCCCCAGGGCTCAGGCTTGGAAGAAGGAACTGTTCCTGCCTGTCTCATGGACCCACCCTGCTGAGCTGTAGCTTCATCTGCCCCAAACTGCACATCCTGGGGTGCACTGTGCCCAGTTCTTACTGAAAGGCAGCCAGGGGCTGTTGGAGGATCCCAAAGACTTACCATCTGGAGAAGGGCAAGCTGTGCTTTCCAGAGCTGGACAAGTTATTGGACATACTACCCAGCAATGGCATCCTAGCTGGTGACTTCCTGGGAACCAAGAAAAAAATATCAGCTTCCCTTGTTAGGGGCTGATTCCTAGAATCCAAGTCATCTGAGTAAGAAATGGAGGGGATGTAGACAGAGCACACTGGAGATGTGCCCTTCACATTCCTATGCAAAGGGAGCTGCCGGTGCAGCTGAGGCTCCGCTCTCAGTCTCTTCTGGGTCAGCCCCAACTGCAGAGCACTGCCTTCCCCAAGAGCATACCTGTCCCTGCACAGGACAAGATATCAATCAGCTTTTTGTCACTATAATGAAGTACCGAAGGCAGCTCATGTTATAAGAAGAAAAGGAGTCACCTTTCATTTTACCTCATAGTTTTGGATACTGAATTCCAAACAACATAGCATAGGGTTGGTGGCAGCCTTTGTCCAAATACCTCATGGCACAGGTGGTAATTGTAGCTGTGCAACAAGCAATTATGCCTCTAATTAGGATAGGTGGGGCCAAACTCAGGCTTATATAACAATCTTCTCTCAAGAACTACCTCCTGAGGCCACGTGCAGTGACCCGGCAGCCTCTCCTTTGGCTTCCTCCATTTGCCAACCCTGCAGACTAACTCCTGAATTACCCTGGACCCTTGGGTGCAATTACACAAATCACATTCAAATGATAGTATAGAGGGCAGCAAAATACAGTTTCCATTGCTTTGGACTAAGGGTCATTTTGAGTGGGAGCCCATTGAGAAGAAGCAGATACATGAAAATCTCTGTGACCTCCCCTAGTTGCCTAAAAACAGGACATAAATTTATAAAGATGTCCTCTTTTCCTTCCCTTCCTACCATGAAGAACAGGTATTAGTCACTGGAAACACCTTGGAGACAGCACCAGTAAAGCTACCCAGAACTCGTGAATGGGACAGGGCTGGTTCTAGGCTTTGATTTGGGGAGAGAGGAGGCAAGGGGAGGCATTCTGGGCAGGAGATTGGACACAGGTGGAAGTTGGGAAGGTGCTGGTGAAGTTGGTGGAACATGAAAGGTAGATAGAGCTGGGCTACAGAACAGGTAAGGAGTAGCAGGAGAGTAGCAAAGCGCCTTGGGGGGCCTGAGCTGTGTGTGGTGGCTGAAACACGGCCCCTTAGCCAGCCCCAGCCTCTGCACACTCCCCTCCACCCATGACTGGGGAGGGAACAACTGAAGGGACTTTTCAGCGAAGCCAGAACTCAGTTACATTATCCTGAACTAAGCTGCAGGGAGGTTGGGAAAAGCCCAGGAAGTCCTCAGGAGAGGAGCCTTGCTGGTCAGCAGGACGTATTTGAGTTCATTGTTCTCCGTTAGTATTATTACAGGTCACTGGGTTACATGAAAATGAAGATTCAGGTGGACAGGGCCTGCCCTTGAGGGAGTTTGCACAGCTGAGACACTGAGACCACAGCTGGAGGGGAACCTGAGGAGAGCTTGGCCCTCGAGCCTTCCTGGAGATACACAGCAGCTTGTGATTCTACTGTAATTAGCACCTCCTGGTTCAACGAGTCCAGATAGGCTTCAGACCACAGAGGTGGGTGAAAACATCTGGAGCCCTCCTTTCCCCCAAAGCCTGTGTTGTTTCCTTGCTCTGTGCCTTGCTTCCCTACTGGATCAGTATCAGCTAAGCAACTATACTTGTGATCCTATAGGTTGTTTGTAGTTTGACCCCCATGGTGACTTTGCTGTGTAAATGACCCTGACAAAGAGCCTTGGGGGTCATGCACTAGGGATCCCTTCTGGAAATCCAGGAGGTATTTTTTTTCTCTCTCTCTCTCTCTCTGTCTCTCTCCTTATTCCCAATAAAGCTCTGGTAACTTCCTTTGGTTCACAGCTACATTCCTTGACGTTGGAAGACCATGGACTGGGCACATTTGACCCTCACAGGTTGGCGTTTCTCCTGCTCATCGCAGTGTGGCTGTTCCCAAGTGTGCTACAGCGACCACCACTTGTATCACCTTTCGTGAGTCCCTGGTTCTTAGAGCGAAAAGAATTCCCACAGCAGTCTCCTCAAGCAACCAAACCCCTCATGACTGTTTATCAGAGCGGCTTCCCCCTCCAGGTTCTGTCCTGGGAGAGGGAGGGGACAGACACAGGGACCGAGAGAACACTTGCTGGGTTTCCCAGAGGGGGATCATCGTACACTAAATGTTACAAGTCAAGTTAGGTTTTGCAGTTCACCATGTACTGAGAAACCTTTAGACCGAGCTTAACATATGCAGAGTCAGCTGTAGTCCAAATTTAATTTGATGAGATGGGCGCAAACCATAGTTTCCGAACTATTTTCTCCATCTTGCCCGTTGAAGTAAAATAGTCTCCAAGTATCTCTACAGCAGTGGTCCCCAAACTTCCGTGCAAGTCAACTTCTGCAGACAGGTGTGGTGGGGTGGGGTTTCGGAGGCCTGCACGGCCCGGACCCCGGGGGTGCGCGGTTTGCAGCAGGGTTCTGGCTGCTGTGAGACTACAGCGCCCTGGCTGACCTGAGGACCGGAAACCGAGACAGTGACTCAGGCGGAACTCAGGGTCGGGAGCGGCTGCTGAGCAGCGGAGAGGGGCGAGGCGGAAGCAGTGCACCTGCGCAGGTCGGCAGCGGCTCGCGTGCGGGGCGCGCTCCTCTCCCCGGTCTCCGAGACCCGCGGTGCGGGGGGCCTCGCGGGAGGGGCGCTACGGAAACGGAGGCGCGCGCCGGCCGCTGGGCAGCGCGGGTGGGCTGTGGCGTGGGGGTCCTGTGCGGGCCACAGGGAAAGAATGAGGGTTCGTGGGCAGTCGCGGGAGATCTTGGGATGAGTCAGCTCTTGCCATAAAATCAACGCGGCCTGACCAGTTCTCCCCACCAAGGACCCGGGGGAGCCCCGCCTGTGCTGCGCCGCCTCCGGTGGCTCCGCTGAGTAACCCGAGCGAGTTTTTCAAGTCAGGCTTGGCAAGTTTTCTCCTACGATTTGTTATTGCTTATGAAAGACTTTCCAAGACATTATTTCTTAATTAACTCTCCAGTTCACCAGTTCACATTCCTTTATATCTTGAAACCAAAGGTAGCCCAGGTCTGTTGTGCAATCAGTAATATCAAAATTTACAAGCTCAGTTCAATTATACCTAATTCCAAATAGCTGCAGTATACATTCTCACCTTTTAATTATCCTTTCACTCTCCATTCTCATTACGTCAAGTCATGCATATTAAGCTAGAGAAGAGGTTTAATTTAATCAACTGTGGGTTTGCTTGCACGAATTTGAATATGAGCTGTCTTCGGTATGTGAAAGACTAGAGAAGAAAACCCGTCGCTGCACACAGTGACCGCGTGCTCTGCAGATCAACCTCATGAGAGGCCTGCGAGGCTCAGGGCTGGACCGTTCATGGAGGCGGCTCTGGGCTCAGAGGGGGCCGCTGCCGTCCTGGATGAGCAGGCTACCTTTTCAACACTGCTGGGGAGACCTGTACCTTGGGCATCACATAAGGTTATGAGAGGGAGAGGGGGAGGGGGAGGCAGGGAGATGAAGAGGGGGAGGGGAGATCGTTTCTGACTTCCTGCGATTCTGCATTCCCTCAAGGGAAGCTGCGTGCTCTGCATTCCTGTATCTATGCCCTGAGGAAAAGTCAGAGGTTAGGCTCAGCTGTTGGGAGTTGTTGGCAGTCCAGAAGCAGAGGGAAACTTTCTCCACCTTGCACCAGTCAGGGATAGGTCTGCTCTCCCAGGGGTCTCAGCTTTTGACAAGGAAGCAGAGGCGCTAAGGAAGGGGACTCCTCTGCAGCCACCCCTCTAGCTGACCCCAAACAAAATCTTCCTCTCCTTGAAGTGCAAGCATTACTCTCTGGGGGAGAGAGGAACTTTGGTGGAAAAGGAGAGAAGGACTGACAGGGTTTCGGCACTAAACCCACAGTCGGTTAGTCTCGCAGGTGCGAGGGAAGCTCCAGGCCCAGATGTTTGTTGCCGTGTTTCAGGAGGCTGACCGAATCCTAGAACTAATTCTTCACCACCCCCTCCCCCAAGCTGGGTCAGCCAGAGTTTTGTGTTTTTGTTGTCGTTGTTACGGTGCCAGCTCAGAAGGAAAATGATTGGCTGAGATGAGGAGCTTAACAATTAACGTTAAATACAGGCAGCTGGCTGTGTTTTGATTAAAAGGAGAATCAAGAATTCTGGCAATCTAAGCTCAAGCAGTCTTTTGCAATGGCTGTAGCTTGTTTTCTCTTCTTTTTTTAAACTCCATTTGCACAGTTGCTAATCTTTTGGAACCTGTTCCTTTCCTGTCACTATAGTTTCATGTGTTTAAAAAACTGGCAGAAATTCTTGAGGTAATGCAGTGTTCTTTGGAGTTCAGCACAGCCAAAATGTGCTGTGCTGCTGCCCACGTGATTTGAAATTGGGCTCAGCTTTGTGAAAATGAATGCCAAAGACACATATCAGTTTGTCAGCATGGTGTTTAATTCTGCTGCTCGCCCACTCAATTAATTGTTCATTAATGGTCCAGGAAACAGAAGGGATTTAACTCTTAGAGGCCCTGCTGTTCGGGAGGGGAACTGTATTGTGTTGGGTTTAGGGCCACCTTGTGGACAACAGCTGTGTTTGGAAATTGGAAAGAAAGGACAGGTTTGGAAAATGCAGTATATTGTCAGTGTAGCTTTGGAATTCTTGTTGTAACACCTAACTACAGTGACCATGATTTAGTTTCCATAGGGAAATGTTTCAGAATATATCCTATAATGAGGAAAACTAGTAATTGTGGTATGAAATATGCAAACTGTTGTGAAATACATGAATGGCTGCACAACACCATGAATGCTTAATAATATTCTTGAGAAATGCTAATGGAGTCGATATATTGTGCTCTCACCACAAAAATAATAATAATATGAGGCTTACTCATATCACAGTGTATATTAGTATATATGTATACATATTTCAAAATATGCCTTATGTGGTAAATATGTAGTTTTATGTGTCAATATAATTAAAGAGAATACTCTTCCTTGCATGTCCCTTCTATAACACAAAAATAACAGAAAAATTCATGCAGAAAAATATCTCTTTTCCTCTATTTTTGCTTTCCTGTTTCAGTTACTCGTAGTCAATCATTGTCTAAAAATAGTATTGTCTTGACTCTTTCAGAGGAGACCACATGCACATAACTTTTATTGCAGTGTATTGTTATAATAGTCCTAGTAGTTGCACTTTATCGTGGGTGTGTATTGTAGAAAAAAAATAGTATATAGGGGGTCAGTATTACTTGAAAGTTGGGTCGAGGAGACTTGGGACATATCCCACATGAATTAAGGGCAACTAATGAATGAAGAAAATCCAGACTTTATAGTTTCTTGCAAATCATCTGAATTTTCTTACAAGCCCCCATCTGCTGGGATGAGAAAGAGATGGGAAAGTACCTGTTTTCCAACTACCTCAGCATCCAGATTTTATTCTAAGTCTCCCTTCTCTCCATTTCCCAGCGGGCATCTGGCTGTATGAGGAGAGGACATGACCTTGAGGAGGTGGGGAGGGTCTCGAGTCCTGTGGCCCTGGCGTGAGTCTTTGGCTGCAGATGGCTGGGCCGCTGCATGCAGCTTGCTGTGTACATGGAGCAGATCCCTTCTGGCTTCTGCAGAGCACGAGATACCACGCTCCGTGGACCCCTGGTTTTGTGGTCAGCAGTCTCAGATCCCCTGAAACTCTCTACTAAGGAAGATACAGATTGCTGGTCCAGACCTTGCACAGGCTCTGGGGCACTACTAGTCTTTCCTCAGTCTTGTTCATCATTGCTAGACCTGCCATGATGGATGAGGTGGCTACTGATGACCCATTTTCCAAAGTCCAGTGTGGGAGCACGTAGGCTTCCCTGCCTCTGTCTGCTCCAAAGCAGCACTAAAGGACAGGGATCCAGGACACAGGCAACGGAACTCTGCACACCATGTTCAACCTCATCCTGTCCATGTTCCATCAGGGCTGGAAGAGGAAGGTTCTTCTCTTTCGTACATCAGAGCTTTCCTTTCATCACATCTGCCGTTTTTTCTGGCCTTGGACTTAAAGCAAAGCTGTGTTGAACCAGCATCACCATGCCCAGTTTAGAGGCTCACAGAAGTGTCAGTATCACCCTATTTGTAGGGATCCAAAAGTATAATTTTTGTAGTAAAAACCAAAAATCAACTATGCATTCCTGATGTAAGTATTCTAAATCCTTGTAGAAGCAAATGTACTCTTGTGGCAGAATGGAGAAGACAGTATGTACTTCTAGAAGCAAATTTCAAAACACACCAATTTCTTTCAGTAAATTCAAAGATAATAATAAGGAAGCAAACCATGTTCACTCTATTATGTTATCATTATGCTTCTTTTTCTTCAGTATTGGGGATTGATTCCCAGGGCTTTGTGTACATTAGGCAAACACTATGCCACTGAGCTACACCCCCAACCCTTTTTATTTTGAGACAGGGTCTATGTTGCCCAGGTAAGTCTTGAACTTGTGATCTTCCTGTCTCAGCCTCCTGAGTAGCTGGATCTACAGTTACCACAACACCTGATTTTTTTATTCATCTTATAAATGCAGACATCTTATAGTTTGATAAAAACTTAGGAAGCAAAGTGCAGCATCTCTGTTATTTCCTTTCTCTTCTCTCCTAACTTGGTCAAACTAAAATTGGTTGATATTTGTTTTGCCACTGACACTCTCCTTAGAAGATAAAAGTAAAGAAACTGGGGAGAACTGATGCTGCACCAAATTTCCCACTGCAAAGAGATGAGCCTTGCATAGACACTCTCCTTGTCATGGAAGCATGCTGACCCTTCTACACAAAATCATTCCTTCCAAAAGCCTTCGAGGGACCAGGGATTGAAGTTCAGATTCTCAAAGTCCCTTATAATATGCTGTGTTTCTTGCCGGATGTGCCTCCCACTGTCCTCTACTGAACTGCTTGTATGTAGACAGGCTGGGTCAGTCTGACATTCGATGTGTCTTCCAGGACCTCACTCTGAACACTCATTTCTTCTTTTTATGCTACTTAGGTTTAATCTATTCTCCGAGGTCCAATTCAAATTCCTTCTCATCTTTCTCAAGGTAATCACCCTCTCTATCTTTTGCATGGCTTTAGGCCACTAGTAGTTAACCCAGAGTGAACCATGGAATCACCTGTGTTTTCTAAGTGTGTTCCAGCTTCTGACCTGGAGATTCCAAGTCACTTGTTCTGGGATGGGGTCTACATGATTTGGAAAACGTCTGAGTCTGAGGCTAGTTTCAGATGTATCCTCTTCTAATCCATTGTGTTGCTTTGTGCCCTTGGGTACCTCTTTGAGGGTAACAAGGTGGCGTGGCAAGTCTGACAGACAAGCTGGGGAATGGAAGCAGAAACCTAGCCTTTCTCTCCCTGTGAAACATCTTCCAGACTCAAACCAGCAGCTCTTCCTGCTGCCCCTCCCTCAGGAATGCTGCCCTGTGCTTTCCTCACTGAGAGGGGAGAGAGACACTTCAGGCAGTTTTCTTGTGGGAATCCCCTCCCTAGAGAGACAACGCTGGGTACCAACACTGATAAAACTAACAAATGGGCTTACAAACAAGCTTCGCAGCATCCTAGCATCCTGAGATACACAAGATGTGTTTTCCTTTTAGGCTAGGGTAAGATTAACCACTCAGGTGATGGACTGCCTTTGTTTCTCTACTTGCCTGATGTCACAAATGGTATAAAAGGATAAAAGGGGACCTCTCCTTGGT
>RJWT010041855.1:0-12215 GCA_004365215.1 Cuniculus paca
GATTTTGAAAGATAATTTTGCAGGACCTAATAATCTGTGTTGGAAGTTATTTTCTTTAAGAATTTGAAGCTCTTCGTTCCATGCTCTCCTTGCTTTTAAGTTTTGTGTTGAGAAACCTGTTGTAATTCTGATAGTATATGTATGTATATGTTTATGTATATCATATATATATATATATATGTATATATATGATTCATTGCTTTTCTGTAGCAGTCTGTAAGATTCTGTTCTTCTTTTGTATTTCTGGTACTTTAATTGTTATGTAGTGAGGAGTGTTTTTTCTAATCATGGCCGTTTGGGCTTCTATGTGCTCCACTTATCTATATGTTAAATTCTTTTTCTATGTCTGGAAAGTTTTCTGCTATTACCTTTACAGATTTTTAATGCACTTTGTGCTGCTTTCTGATTTTTTACTAATTCCAATTACTTTTATATTAATACTTTTTTGAGTCATCTAGGAGGTGTTGAATTTATTTTTCATGCTCCTTGTTATTTTTAAGGTATCTCTCAATAATTGATCATTGATTATAGCCCTGCCCTCTAGGTTTGACGCTATGACTTTGCATAGGTCACTTTTGCTTCCCATACTTCCAATCACTTTTTTCATCTCCTTGATTTTGGTTTTGAACTTTCTTATGGATTTCCATGTTTTACACTCATGCTTTGCATCTCTTTCTTTAGTTCCACTGCCTGTTTATTAGTGTCTTCTTGAAACTCGATCATGTGTTTCATTACAGTCATTATGCAATCAGTTATAACTTCTTTAAATTTGCCAAGCACCCTCTAGAATTGTTTTACCTCCATCAGTACCCTTTCAGATCGATCCACTGTGTATTTTATCATTTCCTCTTCCTCGTTACCCCCGTACCAATTTTGGGGGAGTTAGGAATTGTGGGAGGCATTTTTGTTGCCTTGACTTTTCAACGATTCTAGTTTTATGCCTTTTTTTTTTCTGGGTTTTACAAATTCTTTGGCCCAATGTCTCAGTGTTTGGGATTGAACCACAATATTGTTTATGACTTCCCAGGAAATCCAGGATATTGGCATACAGAGAAAACCAGTTGCTAACCACTACTATGTTACCTTGTCTATGGTAATACATACAATGACAAGAATGGCATCAAATGTCAAGTGGATGTTGACAAACCCTAAGAACCACTCATGACCATCCCTTCATCAAGATTAAGAGGACTCTGATTTTCGTAATGTTGCTTAGGCCCCCTTTGTGTTAAGCAATAGTAATTCAGAGCACTGAATTCTGTTGCATGTGGGCAGCAGTATCAGAACTCAAACATACCATTATGTTAAATGTCTTCTTTAAGACTCCCCTTTTGATGATGCCTTCCACCGATATTGGCCTTCCACATCAGAAAATAGGCCCCGTAGTTTTCCTGGTCTGAGCTCAGGGCTTCTAGAGGGTCCTCGGAGATCCTTATCTAGCTTTTGCCCTCTCTCAGCCCATCTCTCAAGTCTGACTCTCCCTCAGTCTTTGTGGAAGCATATCATTCCTGAAGTGAGACTCTCCCTCTGGGTGTTGGTCTCTTCTTCAGTCAGGTTGGTCGGCTGGTTGTCAACTCTGTTGCTCTGCACTGTGGAGAACCCAGAAACTGGGAGTGGGGTGCTCGATTCCTGAATTCTACAGCCTATGGTGCAAATCTTAGGTCCCTGGCAGGGCACAGTGACTCATGGGGGTGGGGCCAGCCTCTCTCTGGTGCTACAGGCTTGGGTGCAGTTTCCCAGTGGGCCACAACATCAGCTGGGAGCCACCAAGAATAGTCCTGTCCCAAGAAACTTTATTCTACACCTGCGATATTACACGGAAACCACCAATAATAAACTAGGTGTTTCAGCATCTTATGGAATGTATATCACACATTAACAGTACGTTTGAATGACGAACAACAAAATAAATATAGAAAATATTAATGCCTATAAGTTTTACATGGCAAATTCATATTATCATATCCGTTCCTTGAATGTATTTAAACTGAGTTTCTATTTTGAATGATGTTCTTCTCTGGCAGCTGAGACAAATCATAGAGCTCCGACAAGTGGTTGTTCTCCGTAGCAAAGAATCTATAATGTTTCATGCAAAGACAGGAAAATAGACTGTTGACTCAGATCCTGTCTAAGAACTGTTGCCCACTGACTCACTTTTCTTTTCCTCTCAACTTCCAATTCACTTATTTTAGTGAAGACAGGCAAAGCTATGGATGAATAAAGCTAATGTTTTTACCATGAGTGGCTTTTCTTTAAAGCTTTTTCTTCCATTTTCTACTCTTAGTCTTGCTAATTGAGCATAACTAAGGTAAAGATTACAAAAGGTATTTGACTAGATTAGAGTGTAATTGGAAATTTGGGATGGGAAAGTCATTCTTTCTTGTAAAAGGCTCACTAGCTAATTTTACAGAGGCACACAGGGAATAATGAATGAGTCATCAGGTGGAGAATAGCATGAGTTTTGTGCCCCTGGTAAAGCCCTTCATTAATAACATAAGTCATAATTCACGAGAACTTCCCTTTATTCTTTACATTATACTTAGAATATGCATTTGCCACAAGATTAAAATGGACTCATTATTTTTCTAATTTAATTGAGTGAAAATCTGAAGAGAATAGTTATTTTAAATATAAATGTGTTTGTAATTTAGGTCTTTCATAAAAAATAGAATAACAGTCATGTTTGTAGAACCACCTAAGTTAATTGTTTTAATAATGGGTAATTGTGTCATAATTATGCTTCTATGATTTTATTAGCAATAATGTCACTTTAATTTTGAACTTCATCAACCCTAATGTATAGTTTAATGAATAGTAAAATGCATTTTTAATCTTTTAGAAAGTTTTATAGAGGAAGTGTGGACATAAAAACAGATTTGAAAGGTCAAAAATAAGATACAAATTTTAATATAAGTTAAATCCTTTAGCCAACTAGGTCTAAATTTATTAACAGAGAGGGACAGAACATGTGAAGAGCCCCAGATAACAGGGACAAGCAGTCCATGTCCATGTTTTCTGGCCTCCAGTTAAACAACAGAGGCACTTAAGCAGTCTTAGTCCTCCCTTTGATGCAAAGGGACTCACCCCAGCCACAAAATGAGGTCAGTATCACTGGCAGAGGAAGCCATAACAAGCGTTGCTGACAAACATGACCTCACCTTTATGTAAGAATGTAGTTGATGAGCTCATGACCTTGACCACGAAAATCATCTCACAAAATATAAATGCATCAAATCAGTATGTTGTACACCTTCAGTCTGTATGATCTTATTTGCCAATTATAATTCATTAAACCAGAAAAATTAAATGAAACAAACATTGCACCTTGTAACAGAAAACAATAAGTGGCCATAGGAAGAGTTTTCCCTCCATGCAGACCCTCTACCCCTGAGGTTTCGCTCTAACATAGCAGGTGACAAGGTAGCACTAGCAGGAGGATTCTCCCACAATAGGGTCCAGGTTCAGGAAGCTTCTGTCCTTGAGCATTTTGACTACTCTTCCTACCCAAAGATGTGAGAAAGAACAGTGCACTGGCAAAAAAAGATCTTGCTCAGTGTCCATATTAATCACTGAAATCACTATGAATATGTCACTATAAGTGGCAAAAGGAACTGTGCACTCATGACGAAGATTGGGATGAGAAATTAGGTGGGTACAATACAGTCATATGGTTTCTCAACAGTGGAAAAGGGAGACAGAGAAGGTTAAATTAAAGGGATCCGTTTAAGAAGGACTTACACCATTGCGCCTTTGCTAACTTTAATTTTGGAGGAAAGGGTCACAATACGCATGACCTCTACAAGCTACAAAAGCTCAGTGAGTCCTGAGAGCAGCAATGACACACAGCCCTGTTAACAAGTTGATCTTAGACCATCGAGGCATGTGTGAGACATCTTATCTTTGGTAATATCATTCAACCCAACAAAATAATTTATAATATCAATTTATTATAATTAAATTTATAATAGCAAAGTAATTTATAATAGAAAATGAATACACCAGAGAAACTTCTTTATCTCTCTGTGGTTGAGACATGCTGCTACAACCCAGAAAAATTCAGATTAGTTGATGAGTGTTGCCCAATAGAACTTCACCACAATAAACAGCCTAGTTCAGGAAGTGCCCTTGACCCATAAGCTGAGATTCTTCCTCCAGAGAGAGGGATTGGGGTGTTAGCACAGAAAAAAGAGGCCCTATTTCTACAAGTGGCTTGTCTGGAGAGTGGTATCTATTCAAAAAGAGCTCATCATAGCACATGTGAGAACAGGGAAGGTTCTCTTCCTCGTCAGATGAGGCTCCCTTTCACCTCCAAGACACAGTCAGTGACTGCCCAGCCTGGAGAAGCACCTGCTGCTCACCCAGCAGCAGTGGCAGGAACCAATGAAAACCAAAGCAGGAGCAAAAGATCAAGCAGACCGCGCTGATGATACGAAACATTGGAAAGTTAAGCTGCTATTCAAGCCGAAGCCCGCAAAAGTGAGCTGGTAAGTGCACACCCAATACAGAGAG
Source organism: Cuniculus paca (assembly GCA_004365215.1). Classification (NCBI taxonomy): domain Eukaryota; kingdom Metazoa; phylum Chordata; class Mammalia; order Rodentia; family Cuniculidae; genus Cuniculus; species Cuniculus paca. Next base: position 4,510 of record RJWT010041855.1, read on the forward strand.
CGTGGCTCCCTGCTGAGCATCAATCAGGACTCAGTCTCCTAACATAATAAAATATGCAGAATACAGTAAAAAAAACAAGAAGCAAGACCTCAAGACCCGATGAGCAAAGCAATCAACTGCCAACATTGAGATGAATCACACATTGGAAATATCAGCAGATGACTTAAAACATAGATCATAAAAATGCTTTAACAATCACAGAAACTTACCTGCAGAAACTGAAAGACTATGAAATCTCAGCCAAAAATGGAAGCTATAAAAATGAAATTGTGAATTATAGAGCTGACATACAACAAGGGAATGAAACTTGCTGGCTAGGCTCAGAAGAGTGCTGTTGATAAGTGACAGAATCAATAAGCTTGAGAATGGATCAATAACACCCACACAATCTGAAAGGCAAAGATAACAGATTGGAAAATATCACAGTGTCAAGGACCTGTGGACCTATAACAAAATATCTTTCATTTATATTATCAGGGCCCCAGAAAGACAGGAAAAGTCAGGCAGAGTATGAAACCCAGCCCAATTACGTGTACCTCATAAGAAATCACTTCATATGGGATAGTACAGCTAGATTAAAAGTAAAAACATGGAAAAAGACATACTGTTAAAAAAGAGAGCTAACTATATTAAGATGTGGTAGAGTTCAGAGCAAAGGAAATTACTAGATACAAAGATATGATGATTATCATCCCATCTGAACAACTGACAGACTTGCAAGATAGAAAATATACAAAGAAACAGAAGATCTAAAAACAGTTATTTCAAAGGTCTAATTGGCATATATACTTCAATTAACATGAAGAGAATACACATTTTTCCTAAGTATTCTTGTACCATTCATCAAATTATACAAAATCCTGGGCCATAAAACAAACTTTATATCAATATAGATATATAGTAATAAAGATATTCTTCTGTCTTGATACATAAAAACTCTTCAAGAGAACGTTATCTGACCATAATGGACTGAAACTAGAAGTCAGTAACAGAATGACATCAAGAAATATTTATATATGTGAAAGATAAAGAACATACTTCTAAATATTAGTGGATCAAAAATGAAGATGCAAAACATACAAATAAATAAAAATGAGATTACAAGTAAACAAACTGTGTGGCTGCATATAAAACAGTGCTGAAAAGGAAATTTGCGGCATTAAATACATTGAAAGCAATGAAAATTCTCAAATTTAAAAACCTAACATTGCTACAAGAAAACTATGAAGTAGAAGTAAACAAAAGGACAAATAAGTAAAGAAATAATAATGAATAAGAACAGAAGTCATTTATGAAAACAGAAAAATAGAGAAAAATCAATGGAAACACTCTCGTTCTTTGAAAAATGATGAAATTAATAAGCCTCTAGGAAGATTGACAAAAATGAAAAGAACTCAGACATTGTGAATATCAGGAATGAAACAGGCAGTATCACTAAAAATTATTTAACAATCAAATGATGTGAGAATATTACCAAAAATTGTTTAAAACTTTGATAAATTTTTGAAAACCACAGACTACAAGATTTAACCATTACAAAATAGACCATATGTACAGTTGTTTAACTATTAATGAAATTGATTTAATTATTTAAAATGTCTTAGATAAAATATTTCAAATAACTTCAATTATACCTAGCATCCAAGTAAGAATTTATATAAATAATACACAGAAAATAAAGATGCCAAACAATAATTTTTGTCAAATCAATTAACACAGAAAAGTCATGTGAAAATCTATTTCCATAATAAAACTTTACAGAAAAAATAAGAGTAGAGAGAAATTACCTCAACTTCATATAACCACATGAAGAAATCCTACAGTTAACAATCATACTAAATCATCAGAGACATTCCTCCAAAGCAGGATGTGAAAATATACATGCTCACCCATGGTATTTATTCAGTATAGCTGGAATTTTCAACTAGTGCAGTAAGGTAAGAAAATGAAATAAAATACATAAACACTGGAAAGAAAGAAATGAAAGTTCTTCCTTTCCAGACTATATGATCATCTTTGAGAAAATTTCAAAGAGTTTAAGAAACAATTCTTTGACCTAACAAAGCACTTTAGCAAATTGCAGTGTATTTCCAAATACTGAATTTCCAAATAATAACAAGGAATATGCAAAAATCAATGCAAGATAATACACATTAAAATTTCTCCGGTGGTAATGACATACTTCAAATACATTTAACAAAACTTGTGCAATATCTGTATGCTTCAAATTATGAACCATTGTTTAGAACAAATAAAAGTCTATATAAATGAAGAAATAATAGATGGATAGTGAAAACAGTACATGTCAATTCTCATCAAAGTGATCTATAATTGTGATGAATTTCTGTAAAACTTCTAGCAAAAGATTTCCAACCTGCACATTTTCCTTCAGACTGTGAACTTGCCGTCTCCCACAATCTCATGAGCATTCCCTTAAAATAAAATTGATGCCTCAAATAGAAATAGATTAGAGAGAGAGAGAAAGAGAGAGAGAGAGAAAGAGAAAGAGACTACAGGTTTTATTTTTATTCCTCTGTAGAAGCCTAGTAGGATACCTAATTTAAAAGAATTCACTTTTCAAAGTATATATTTTACAATAATGAGAAAATATGTCCTATAAACTTGAGTATTTATGAATTTGATTCATGAATCTGTATGTAAGAAGTGAAATTAATCTTAGTTTGTGAGATGTGGAATATCTTGATAAATAGGAACATTGGTTCTAGAGACAGATTTACTACATTGAAACTGCAGCTCCAAAGTGTGTAATTGTATAACAATTAGCAAGTTACTTGATTTATTTATACCTCATTTTCTTCCTTGTAAATGAGATAATATAAAATCTTAACTTACATAGTTATTATGTTAAGTTAATTAAAACATAAAAGCCCTTCAAATAGTGCGTGGCATATGGAAACTGCCAAAAAATTTATATTAGATATTAATTGTGATTTTTATGAAATTTGTTCAGCAGTGATCATTGAACTTTCTTTTCATTTATTAAAATATGTTTACTTTGCATAGCAAATTCCAGGAGACTGCTATATCATTCAGTACTAACATTGTCCAGTGAAAGCCAGACCTTAGACCCAGTAGAATACTGCTGGAACAGCATGAGATGATATACTAAGGTGTGTATGAATGAATGGTAAATATGAAGGCCAGTCATAGCCAAAGATGGTCCCTGGGACAGTTAAACAATTAAATTCTCACTTATCTGTACGCTAGTAAATAGCCAGAGAAAACTACAATAGAGGCTTCAGTCCTAGAGACTGTGGCCACCTGCTCCCATAACTTTGTCTCTATCTTGTTTTCTTTACATCCACCACACCTCATTTTTGGGACCTGTTCCCTCACAGAAACCAACAGCCCAGCAGACTTAAAAAAAAAAAAGAAAGAAAGAAAAAAATGAATCTAGACATTCTAGTTTATAGCATTTTTTTGAAGGAAAGGTTTATTTCTTACACTTCTTGGAGGTTTCAGTCCATACTCAGCTGGCTCCAAGGCAGGGTGGCATGGCTGAGGGGCAGCCATTCATGGCAGCCCACAAGCAACAAGCTATAGCAGTTTTTAGCATGGGAACAAATATAGTCTAGAAGATGAACCTCTCCCTCTGTATAGTTTACTAATTCATAACATAATTTGAGCATAAAATAGAAACAGTGCATGTTACATTCTCTTCCAACTCAAAATTTTCTTTTACCTCAGAAGTAATTACTTTCAACAGTTACATTGATTTCACTACTAGAATTTTAAGGATCATAATTAAAAAGGTACAACTCCTATTTAAAAGTGCTTTAGAGAGTGTTGAGAAATTCTTTCTTCACTTTAAGAAATCATTGTATTCTTTAAAGGGCATGCATGTGTAATTATAACTAGAAATGCAATGCAGACGAACAATGATTCTACAGTGATGAGAAGGCAGGGATCATGTGGTAGGTAAAACCTGAGGCTCCTCCAGAACTCAAGCTCTAGATCTTGCTTCTGCCTGTCTAGCTAATCATCCTTATAAAACCATGTCCTCTTTGTTCCCACAGTCTTGCAAAAGGTCTCTGATAATATTTGGCACTTCTTTCTTATAGTATTTTATTGAATTAAAGCACTTACATGAATTTAGCAGCCTGTAATCATAATTCAAAGATAATATTTTATTTTGAATTATCCTCCTACCTAAAGAATCACTGAGTGTTGATGTGTCTTAAACCTATATGGAAATAATAAAAGATCCCAGACTGAAAAACTCACTTTAACAAAATTGCTAAATGCTACTTTGAAAGTTTCACAGAATTTCAAGTGTAGACATTATTTCACTAATGCAGCAGTTGTAGGAGTGCTCATTTTGAAGTTTTTACTTTGTCTTCATAAGGAAAACTGGTGGGTTTAGTCATGATAGTAATACAAAAAGTCCTAAACTCATTTATTTTTAGGGGTAAATGGTTGCATTCAGAGAAGTTTCAGAAGTAATTTACATTCATTTGTTAGTCTTGTTACTAGGAATACTCTCTGACTTAGAAAAGATTGATTGTAAACTTGTAATTCTATCCATATATTTTGATGTTTATGATATCATCAGCACTTTAAGATTAAAATACAACTTGAACTCCATCTACCTGATCTTTGTCATTTGCTTTCCTAGTATATAAGAAAAACTTCCAAGCTCTGTAAACACATACTAAAATGAAAAGATAGACATGTAGGTTAAACTTTCTAAAATAATATTGAGTTGTTATGAAGAATTAAAGCTTTATTTTAAAGGAATGCAATAAATTAGTGAAATATAAACATAAAAACTGTAGCACACTCCTTACAGTAATATCCTTTCATTAAATTTTAAGCTTTATTGAAAGAGTAGTTAAGACTTCTACCAATAATAATTTTTTTCCAATAATAATTTTTAAAACTTAATCAGTCTTTTCTGATCTCCTTCCACATAATGGGTGGCAAAGAATTCTTTAAAGTTCCTGCCAAATATGTGAGGTCCCCACACTTTCATACACTATAGCTGGCTAGAGTCCTAGATGCAGGTCCACCTTGGTCTTTCCCATATGAGGAACAGAGAGTAGAGGGATTTGTCCAAGATCTTAAAATTTCTGGCCACTTTATTAGTGTGTATGGAGACGTACCTGATTGATTTCTGTTCAGAAGTATTTGGTAGATTAGTGTTCCTCAAAATGTAATGTGCCTAAGAATTACAATAGTTCCTTTTGTACAACATCCCCCACCTCCAGAAACATGCTTAGGATTCTGCTTTTTTAATAAGCAAACTATACGACGCCAAATGTACCATATTTTGAGAAATATGACTGTGGAAATAGAGTATTTAATGAAACTATTAAAAAAGAGTGGTTGACTTTGTTCTCAAATCTATTCCCATTAGTCACTGCAAAATAAAATTGAGAAGGTGAAATTGTTTTCACTTTCTGAACCTAGATATTGTTTTTGAAGTAAAGATGAAAAATTGTTTCACTTTTGCTAAATCAAATACACTTAAATAAATTGATTCATTATTCACACTTTCCGAAAATGGTTCTGCATGTTTGCTTTAGATGTTACAATTACTTGAAGCTCTATCTTTATTTGAACTTCTTTTCGTCTTTTCAAACAAAATAATTGAACCATCTTCATTCTTCATATTTACTTTATATCCTTACATTTACCTCTAATAGAGTCTTGCTTCCTTTGAAGCATTTGTCAGTTGGTAGTATAGTTCCAGAAGATTTTATTACACTTATTTCTAAGTAAATTCAAAGCCATGTGGTTATGTTCAGATCACTGTGTCCTATTCTATGAGATGATGCAGAAAGAAATATAAAACAGTATACCTGGTTTTGCCTTGATTACCTAAAAAGGAGGTAAAGACACTGCTATTCACAGAAGAACTTAGAAGGACCAGCTTGAGAGAGAAAGACACAGAAACCATGGATGCTGAAGCTTGGTGAACAGAAGACACAGAGCAAAAAATGGGAATTCCAATCTGTATGTAGGGGAAGCAGAAAACATGGAGCTTTTGACTCCAAAACACTGGAAGCCTATGTAGAGAAACCCTCTCATGGTGGAGGACTGAATTGTGAAGAGGGCAAATTAGCTGCGTCACATTTCCAGTTCTGGGTGTAAGAGCTGAAAATGCGGGACACTGAATATAAGATAGACATTGAGTTAGGAGTTTAAACCATAAACATGAACACTTTGGCCCTTATTTAAAATTGAATGACACTGATCCTGAACTAGTAAAAGAAGAAAGCAAGTGAACAGTATCTAGACTCTATGTCAAATAAGTGAATTTCAGAAGTAGAAAAAACAAAAGAGACCCAGAATCTTTAAAAAAGAGAAAAGAAAAGAAAAGAAAAGAAAAGAAAAGAAAAGAAAAGAAAAGAAAAGGGCATTCTACCTCACCAACCACCCAACCTGCTGCTCCAAAAAACTCTCACCTTCCTCTCAGAGAGTGATTACAATACTTTTCATTAAGGAAAATGTGGGATGCAAGTTAGAATAAACATTAAGGGAATGCGTAGTCATAGTATTGTTTGTATTTTTGTTTGCTTGTAATAGGTTATATGGCAGAGTCATTGGCCATAAACAGCTAATATCATAAGACTGATAGAGTTTTACATCTTCCAATTAGGACTACTTTAGTTAGTAACTGAAGCGAGTGGCAAGATAGTCTTTCAAAACTGTACCAGTATTTTCATAAACTGAAAGGCAGGATATCTGGTGGGGTGGGGTGTGCACAGACCCAATCACTCTCCTGGCTTCATTCTATCCATTTTCCAGTTCTGCACACTGGCTTTCCTTGTTTCTTTAGCTTAAATGATGGAAATGATATCTTCATGTTGCTTCAGAGTTCAAGTCCTAAAGAGAAAGAGTAAGCAGTTCTAAATATCTAGGGAAGTAACCCTAATGGACCCAGCTTGGATCTGGTGCCCTTCATAAAAACAATCAAATATACCTGAGAGATACAAATGCTATGTAATATATCTTTGAAGCCATGTCACTGAGGGATGGAAACATTCCAAGAGAATCCATATGTTGGAAAAGAGATGAGTTATCAGAAATCCAATTTTTTGTACATCTCCACACATATAAATGTACACATATTTTATCCTAAATAAGTCAAAAGGGTACCAAATAAGTATTATTCAAACCCATTTGCAACCTAAAAAAGGAGTAACCCAAAAAGTAACCCATATTCAATTACTTTATTTTTGAGTGGATATATTTAGAGCACTGTTCTTCATGTTCTAAGTCTTCAAGTACAGTTGAATTGAGAATAGACTCTTTAGGTTCTTATAATTTACAGATTAAGTGATGCACTTAATCACTTCAAAAGCATATAGTAAATAATTATAATAGGTAAATAGTATTAATAGAGTAACATTTCCAATTTAAAGAAAAGGGAAAAGGAAAACACCAAATATGGTTTTATAATTAATAGCTTCTTAGATTCTGTGATAGAAAAAGCTAACTCCCTGTGCATCTGATTATGCATCAGACCGCTCCTGCCTTGGTCATTGACTCGATTTGTCCTACTGGTGAACTTCGGAAAGATTTCCAGTGCTCAGTTCCAGAGTGACCTCTGATTGGGCAGTGCACCTGTACCTCTGCAGGGACTGTACAACTAGACCCAACCATTTATTTCTTCTGGGCGGCAGCACTTGGACCTAACATATGGGTTAGATTCTGACAAATGATGATTCTTTTCAAAAGGT
>RJWT010041856.1:0-12243 GCA_004365215.1 Cuniculus paca
CAGATCACAAGACAATCTGCCTTAATTAAAATCTTTTTCAGATAAGTTCACTCTGTATCCTCTCCAGATTTGAGTCCTTGATTGCATTTTCTGATACAAATTGTGACTTTAATGGTTTATTATATTACCTGACACATATGTCAGAGTATATTTTGATATAGTTTAATTGTCTTATATGTTTTATATGTTTTTTGCCTATCAGTACGGTTATTAATATGTATGCATGATAATTAACTTTATGAAGACTTAAAAATAAATGAATGTGATACCAGCAAAATGAAAGGGGAGTGGAGGAAGGAGAAAAAAAATTAAGATGTGTTATATACATGTACCAATTCCCTACATGAATGTAATCAGTATGTCCCTCAAACATGTAGTAATAAAAATTAAAATCTGTAAAATAATGACGTGATTTTTTAAGGTTTTATTTTAATTTTTGTGCTAGCAAGCAGGGTTCCTGTTTAGGTTTAGTACACAGGTCCTGCCTTACCTTTGTGGTTGTGACTCTAATAAGAGAGTTTTTATGGTTGTATTTTTATATGCTTAGCTTATTTCTTGGTTATGGGACTTGTATGAGTCCTTAATGGTGTTCCAGAAAATGCACAAGGAGGTTCCTCTAGCTGGGTTGCAACATACCTAGATACAGGGCAAGGAGTCTCTGGTTTGCAGAAACTAAGAGCTTTTTCTGGGCTGGACACTGGGAATGGAATCCCCCATGGGAGGGATGGGGTGGACTGGCTCTCCACTTTTGTATGTTTCTTAAGAGCTGGGACATCTATAACTATGTCTTCTATAACTGAGTGTTTAGGATAGTGCTTACTGTAAGTGAGGTCAATGAAATATATCTTGAAATTGATGAGTTGATACTTCATGATCTGTACTCTCTGAAGAAGAGAATAAACCAGTCAGTCATAGAATTAGGGAATGGAACTGAAGAATCCAAGGTGACTCTGCAACATTTCATGGGACTCGGTTATGGTGTCATGATCTTGGGTTGCAAAAAACATCCAAATCTATATCCTTATAAACTTTCTGTCCTTATGAGAACTCAAGTTTATTTATATTACTGGCCACTGAATTTTCCTAGCTAATACCTTGAATTTAAATAAAATGATGAACTATTTGAATGTTTTTGTATGCTGAAAAGAATTTTATGAGCTATTCTCTGCATACAAAACACCAATTCTCATTGTTTCTGTGGGAAATTTTCTGTCTAAAACATGTAAATGACTGTTGGTAATAAAACCCAAGTTCTAAATTAAGAATTGATGGATGTTAGTTTTTGTATAATATCTATCTATCTATCTATCTATCTATCTATCTATCTATCGTCTGTCTATCTATCTATGTATTTTGGTTTTTAGAGACAGGATCTCACTGTGCAGTTCAGGTTGGCCTTGAACTCATGTAGCTTCAATTTCATGGAGATTCTACTGCCTCAGTCTCCCAAGTGCTGGAATTACAGGCATGCACCTCCACACCAAGCTCAATGATGCTTTTTTTTTTCTTTTCTTCTATGATGCTTTTAAATGCTCATGTTTACATTTTTGCATCTCCCTCTTTATATATTTCATAGGGTGGGTGTTAGGCAGTACCTATATGGTGGGCCTAGAAGGCAATCTTTGGCTGTTTTTGACTACTGAAAATTCTTTCTCTGATCATCACTATTTCTAAGAAATCTACTGACACTTTTAGAGTTTGGAGGTAAAATTTAATGTCTGTTAAAATTTGTGATGCAAATGTGAAAACAGAGGACAAGCTGCAGAAGAACATGTTTTTGTAGTGTCTTCCTCTTTCAAAAGAAATCCACTAACCCAGAGATTCTTTTTGTCATGAAGCTTTTAAAAGGAAAAGTGAAAGAAAGTGAAAAACATAGTCTTTGTGTCAAATTGGTTCCATTAATAAATATCCTGGTTAGCTATGATTTTAGGAGCTTTATGAGGTGTCTGTGTAGATGTGGATGTTTGTGGTGTGTGTGTGTGTGTGTGTGTGTGCATGTGTGTGTGTGTGTAGACTGAAGTGCATGTAAAGCATTTGAAGTCAGATTAGGAAAACATCGATAAGTACTGTCTGTTTATTGCTGGGGAACTATCCAGCACACGTCAATTAAAACTGAAGACTTAGAAATCAGGGAAAAATAATTCAAAAGAGATAATTATTTTTCTTAATTATAGAGTAAAAATGAGGTGAATTCACTACTTCTCCTTACTCCCAACTATAGATTAAAATCCTCAATAGTATTTTATTCAGTACAAGAACACTGGCATCAGTTTTTTTCATCAGTAAAGCTGAAGAAACAATTGCAGGATGTTCACTGTTATTTAGCATGGATTGCCTTTGTAACTTTATGTCCTTTCCTGACTTTCTTCCTTGTTTGTTGCCATTAAACACTTGGCTTTTAGTCACACAGAGCAGTGCCAAATAAGTCAACACACACGAATTTATGTTATATTACTTTGAGGGTTATAGCAATGTCACTGCTTAAAACACTTCGCCAACACAACCTAACAAGCCTGGTGTGGAGAAACTCTAATACAATGACATGCTGATTACTATGAGGAGAAAATATGAATTGATTACATAAAATCTAATAGTGAGAATTAATTGCTTGGCTGACTGATCTCACTAATGATTTAATTTTTAAAATATTCTATAAAATCCTATCATATTCTGTGGCAATAAAACATTAAAAGTTACATTTCCCTCTCCTTTAGCTGTGTTTTCAAAAGTGAAGGCAAATAGTGTTTTGGGGGTGGTTTGTGTTTTTCTTTTTTGTAATAATTAGTTGACTTTTCTGTAAAGAAAAGATAATTATTCTGATGTCATTTTCTAAATTAGTCTAATGTGATTTTCAGAGCATAGCTTCCATAGATCATTTATTCATTTAGTAGTAATGCTTATGGAACTAGAGAAGCCAAACTTTCTCAGGATATAGCTGTATAATTTATAAGGACAATTTGGCAATTACAAGTCGAGATGCTTCCCTATGATACTTTGGCTATTTTCTCCTTGCCTTATGATGAGCCTCATTTCACATATTTTTTAAATTTCTGCTCTAAATCTTTTACTTTGAGGATGAGTTCTGGATATAGAAAGGAGAGTTTGCTTCTGAAAGTGGGTGTTATGGAATAGATCCAATTTGACAGTGAATTATCTCTCTCCATGGGTTCTGTGTGAAATTTCCTTTGAATAGTAGTAATGCGAAACTTGTCTTTTCTACCAGGTTCAGGATATTTCCAGTTATTTTTAATTATACAATTTCTGGATTCATGTACTAAGTGTACCTGCATTAATTACTTCTGCATATTCTTAACTTTTTCTCAATTCTAAAATTAAAAGAGTAAATAACACAGTGAAGTTCAACTCTGAATATGTTGAGTTTTAAGTAATTTCTTTCAAATATTTCTTTATATTTACTCAGTTTTCACTTGCAACCCTGTATTATGTTTTAGGTTCCATCATGGGCTGATTTTAATAACTACAATCATCAACTATGTTTCTCATAGAGTGTTGGTATTTTTGCTTATATAATTTTTTAAAAAAAATTTACATAAAATGCATCTAAACTTTTTTTTGGGGGGGAAACCAATAAAAATGATACAGAATTTCAAAACAAGATAATAGAAAATTAACAATGGTTAATATATTGCATATTGTTATCTTCAAAGTTGGGACTCAGATTACAAGATATAGGCATGCATAAGTGATCAAACAAACCTTTTTTTCAATAAACTAAAAGAAATCAGTAGTATCTTAGCTATCTTAGTATCCTTTCCTTCTTTTCTCCTTTTACCCATCTCAGTTGTTTTTTTCCTGTTGAACAATTTCTTTCCCTTTCATAATTATCTGTTGTAGATTTGGGATCTTACTTACTTTTACAGTTTCTTACATTGGGAAGACAATATGATGTTTATACATGTGAGTTTGATTTATTTCACTTATGAGTATGGTCTCTAGTTGCATTCATTTACCTATAAAAGCCTTGAGTTTATCCTTCTTTATAACAGAGTAGCATTATATTATATAAAAATACCAAATCTCTTTTATCCATTCCTTAGTTGATGGACATTTGAGTTGCTTCGAAGATTTAACTATTACAAATTGTGCTGCTATAAACATGAGTGTATATATATTGTTGTGGTATGATGTTTTTAATTCTCTTGAGTAGATATAAGAAAAGGAAAAGCTGGGTTGAATGAGACATTTAATCCTAGTTTTCTGAGCAATCTCCACACCAATTTCCACAATGGTTGTGCCAGTCTACACTCCCACCAACAATTTTTTTCCCTACAGTCCTGCTCTTGGTTCACTTCTCAATGATAGGCAATCTTTCTGGGGTGAGATGATATCTCAGTTTTGATTGACATCCTTTGTCTGAGGTGTGGTTGGCTAAATTTTTATCTCACTCTGTCTTATGGTTAATACATTGTGTCAACTTGAGAAGTTTAGAAATTTAACTGAGAGACTCAGCAGGGAGCCAGGGTTCTTACTTTGTAAATATCCTCATCCTGTGCAAAGGAGGGCAAGGACATTTTGTGTGTTATACCCACTCTGGGAAAGGCGGGTGGTCTGTGTAAAATTTAAAAGTAGAAAAGAGGCTTGTTTGCCCTCTTTTGCTCTGGCTGCTGCCTTGAAGTGTTGCCCCAGTGCCATGCTATCTTGCCTTGGAGCCAGCTGATTATGGACTGAAATCCCCAGAAACTGTAAGCTAAATAAATCTTTTCTTCCCTAACTTTGGGTGTCAGGTGTTTGTCTCAGCCACGAAGAAAAGTAACCAAGACACTCTGTGAGTTTTCGTTTCATTTTGCTAGTGATTTCTTTTGATGTGCAAAAAATTTTTAATAAGATGAGATCCCAGTTGTTGATTCTTTGAAGTACTTCTTGTGCAACTGGTTTTTGTTCATGAACTCTCAGGCTACCACTATATCTTCAAAATTTCTACCTACTTTCTCTTCCAGTAGAACTAGTGTTTCTGTTTTAATACTTAGATCTTTAATCTATTTTGACTTTAATTTAGTGCATGGTGATACACATAGGTCTAGTTTTAGTAGCTGGCATGTAGAAAGTCAATTTTTGCAGCGCCATTTATTAAAAAGGCTTTCTTCCAGTGAACATGTTTTTCCCATTTGTCAAAGATAAGGTGACTGAATGTGTCTGTAGTTGTGTCTACACCTTCTAAGTTGTTTCATTGATCCTCAGGTCTGTTTTTTGGTTAGTACCATCTTGATTTTTTCACAGTAGTTTTATAGTGTAATTTCAAGTCAAGGATTGTGATGTCTCCTGCCTTACCTTTATTGCCTTTGCTATTCGAGGTCTCTTCTGTTCTCAAATGAATTTTTGGAATAGTTTCTGTTGATTTGTGAAGTATGATATTGGGCTTTTGATCAGGATTGCATTAAAGCTGTATAACAAGTTTGGGAGTATGGTCATTTTCACTATGTTGGGTCTTCCTATCCATGAGCAAATGATATCTTTTGATTTTTTGATATCCTCTTTCATCTCTTTTTTCAGTGTGTTGTAATTTTCAATTTATTGATCTTTTATTTCCTATGTTAGGTTGACTCCTATGTATTTCATTTTTTTTTGGATGCTATTGTGAAGAGTATGGTTTCTCTAATTTGTCTCTCAGTGAGTTTATTTGTGTACAGGAATGTTATTGATTTTTGAGTTTTGATTTTGTGTCCAGATACACTGCTGAATTTAGTTATTAAATCTAGTAGTCCTTTGGTGGGGTTTTTGGGGTGTTCTATGTAAAGTGTCATGTCATCTGTGAACAAGGATAGTTTAACTTCCTCCTTTCCTATCCTTATTGCTTTTATTTCTCTCTCTTGTATAGTTACTCTGGCTAATGTTTTCAGAATTATATTGAATAGGAGTGGTGCTAGTGGACAATTTTGTTTTGTTCTTGATTTTATAGTGAGAGCTTTGAGCTTTTGTCCATTTAGTATGATGTTAGCTGTTGGTTTGTCATAGATAGTTTTATCAGATTAAGATAAAGACCATCTGTTCTGATTTTCTGCACAATTCTTTTTATCATGAATGAGTGTTGAACTTTATCAAAAGCTTTTTTTTGCATCTATAGAGATCATCATGTGATTTTTGCCTTTGGCTCTGTTGATATGGTTTATTATGTTTATTGATTTACATATGTTGGACCATACCTGCATTCCTGGGATCACTAGGTCATGGTGTATAATCTTGATGGTTTGTTGCTAGTATTTTATTGAGACTTTTGTATCTTTATTCATGAGGCAGATTGGCCTATAGTTCTCTTTTTTGGTAGGATCTTTCTCTGGTTTTTGTATCAGAGTAATAATTGCCTCCAGGAATGAGTTAGGGAGAATTACTTCCCTTTGAATTTCATTAAAGAATTTGAGAAGTATTGGCATTAAATCTTCTGTAAATTTCTCGTAGAATGCAGCTGTGAATTCATCAGGACCTTGGCTTTTCTTTGTTGGTAAGTTTTAATTATGTTTTCAATGTCATTAACTGAGATTGGGTTATTGAAAATTTTTATATCTTCTTGATTCAGGTTTGCTAATTCATATATTTTTTAGAATATGTCCATTTCTTCTGTGTTTTCTATCCTATGTAAGTGAAGATTTTAGAAGTATGTATTGATGATCTGAATTTTTGCAGGGTCTATAGTGATTTCTCCCTTTTCATTCCTTATTACATGAATTTGAGTTTTCTTTAATTTTTTGGGCAATCCATTTATTTATTCTTTGAGAGAACCAACTCTTTGATTCACTGATTCTTCACATTGTTTTCTTGGTCTCAATTGCATTAATTTCGTCTCCGATCTGTATAATTTCCTCCTTTGCAAGGGCTTTAGGCTTGACTTCATTTATTTCCCCTAGAATCTTGAGGTGCAGCATTAGTTTGTTTATTTGTGCTTGTCCTGTTTTCCTGATGTGAGAATTCACCACTATAAATTTCCCTCTAGGACTGCTCTCATTGCATCCCACAGGTTCCAGTAAGTTGTATTTGAATTTTCATTTGATTGTAGATATTGTTTTAATTTGCTCTTTAGTGTTGTCTTTGACACATTAGTTGTGCAGATTGATGTTATTTAATTTCCACATGTTTATGGAGTTTTTGCAGTTTCTTTTGCCATTAATTTTCAATTTCATTGCACTATGGTCAGATAATATGCATGGGATAATTTCAATTCTTTTGCATTTACTTAAGCATGTTCTATGTTTTAGTGTGTAGTCTATTTTAGAGAATGCCCCACTTGCAGCTAAGAAGAATGTGTATTCTGATGTTGTTGGTTAGAACACTCAGTGAATATCTACTAAGTCCATTTTCTCACAAGTTGGGCTCAGAAAAGCTGTTCATATCTTCTCACATATTGATTGCAGTGGTTTGTTCTGAAATGCTTTGTTGTGTTTAACTCTGTTCTGTTTTGTTTTGTTTTGGTTTGGTTTGGTTTGTTCTCTTTAAAATAAAAAAAAAATCTACAAGTTGGACTCAGTTCTGTTCTTTCCTAACTTTTTGTCTAGTTGATGTAGCTCTTTGTGACAATGTGGTTTTTTTTTTTTTTTTTTTTTTTTTTTTTTTTTTTTTTTTTTTTTTTTTTTTTTTTTTTTTTTTTTTTTTTTTTTTTTTTTTGTGGCACGGGGGATTGAACTCACAGCCTTGCACTTGCCGGGGAGGCACTTAGACCGCTGAGCTAAATCCCCAGCCTGACAATGTGGTTTTAAAATCCCCTTGGTATAACTGTGTTATTTCTTGTTTGTTTTTTTATGTCTATCAATGTTTGTCTTATGTAGTTGGGTTCCCCCATATTTGGTACATATACTTAAGATTGTAATCTCTTCCTCTTGAATTTTTACCCTAACAAGTATGTGGTGACCTTATCTCTTTTGATCATTTTTGATTTGAAGCTCACATTGTCTGTAAACAGAATAGGTCCCCCTGCTTTTCCCTAGGTTTCTGTCATATGGAGTATTATTTTCCATCCTTTGACTTTTAGGCTATGAATTTATTTTTGAGTTAAATGTGTTTGTAGTATAAAACATATTGTTGGATCTTGTTTCTTTATTCATTCTGCCAGTCTGTTTCTTAAAAAATTGTTGAATTGAGGCCATTTACATTGTTGGTTATAACTGATATATGTTGGTTTATCTTTATCATGTTATTTTCCTGCTGTTGTTTCCCTACTTTCCCCCTCCAATTAATTTTTTGCCCAACTTGGTGGTTTGCTTCTGCTGTTCATGGAATTGTGGTCATTTTGTCTCTGTCTAGAATATCTTTCAGTACTCTTTGTAGTGTTAGTTTAGTGGTCATGAATTTCTTCAGTTGTTCTTTGTCACAGAAATATCTTATTTCTCCATTAATTTTGAAAGATAATTTTGCAGGGTACATCAATCTGGGTTGGAAGTTGTTTTCTTTCAGGATTTGAAATGTTTTACTCCAAGTTCATCTTGAGGATTTGTGTTGGAAGTCAACCATGATTCTGATAAGTGATCTGTTTCTTTTCTCTAACAGCTTTTAATATTCTATTTTTGTGATGAATTTCTGGGATCTTGATCATTATGTATGGGTGTAGATTAATTTTGGTTATGGCTAATTGGAGTTCTGTATGCTTCACTTATGGGTATGCCAGATTCTTTTCTCATGCTTGGAAAATTTTCTATTTCTTCTGCAAATAGTTTTTTCTTTTAAGTCATTAGTGCTGACTTCTTCTTTTTCATTGATACCTATTAATCTGTTATTATTTTTCTTTGTGTCATTTTGAAGCTGTTGAATTGTTATTTCCTGATCGTTTTTAATTTGTAGGAGCTCTTTCCTTTCATTATTGCTAGTTGTGATCCTGTCTTCAAGGTCTGAAAGTTTGTCTTCAGTTTCATTTGAATGGTTTTGCCAGTTTTCAATGGAATTTTTATTTTCTTGGATATCTGAATCTGTTTCATGCATTCTATTTCTTTACTATACTGATCATTCACTGTTTCCACCCTTTTCCTACCATCAATTTAAAAAAAATCTATCTCTAGATTTGTGAGCAGTTCCTTTATAAATGTTGACATTTCTTTATGTATCTAATAAATTATATCTGATATGATTTCCCCTATAACCTCATGGATTTGTTTCCTTACTGTGGTTGCTATCATTTCAGAAATTTCAAGTGTGTATCTTCCAATTTCTTCTATGTGGATATCTCTTTGGCTTGTTCTGGGTAGGGGGGCTGG
The DNA here is from genome assembly GCA_004365215.1 of Cuniculus paca. Classification (NCBI taxonomy): domain Eukaryota; kingdom Metazoa; phylum Chordata; class Mammalia; order Rodentia; family Cuniculidae; genus Cuniculus; species Cuniculus paca. Next base: position 9,195 of record RJWT010041856.1, read on the forward strand.
AGGCCCGAAACTGCATTTTGCTTTTTTGCCTTTTTATTTTCTATTTCAAAAATTTTTATTTTGTTTTCTATAATGATTTGGTGGGTTTTTGTAGTAGGTAGCTATATCAGTAGTATCATGGCATCTCTAGGAAAAGTCTGTTCTTCAGGGATGTATTCTGTGTGTAGGAGATTCTTGTTTTGTATCCATTACAAGATCCTATTTTCCCAATTAATTAAGAATGGGATGTTGGTGTCTGTTTGACTCAGTTTCTTGTCCTTTGGTGTAGAGCTGTAGTGAGGTTATTATCCCAGATTTTCCCAGTATTGTTACAGAAGGGAGAACATCTAATTACAACAGATATCATCCTACCTAAAGTAGTAAAATTAGCAATAACAATAGCATGAAGCACAATTTGGAAACTGACATACTGTGGTAACTGTCAATTTTGTACTTTAGATCATAGGAGCAGAGTCTGTATTTATATAACAGAACTGATAATAAATTAGGAGTTTGTAAGCAAAGTGTTTCCCCTTAATAGAGTGCTTTTCCCCTGTGGTGGGAAAGTTTAGGGAGAATAGTATATAAAGCAAAGATAACTGCCAAGAAAGTAGAAGCAAGACTGCCAGACAAAGGATGATCATGCAAGGTTTGGGAAACTAGAGATGGGGTAGAAAAGAAAGACTGAGGGAGTATTTGAGGGGTTATCTGAACTTGGTTTCTGGGTTGGGAGATGGGATTAGTTTTCTGTGGTTCAAGTTCTCCCCAGCCATTTAGTAAGGAGAGAAAAAAAGAACAAAAGAAAAGGAAAGAAAGAAAGAAAAGAAAGAAAAAAAAATTTAAAGAAAAGGGCCCAAGTCTTAGAATCTTCCCAAACTGGTTGCCAGTTCTGCACAAGCCTCAGTCACCTGCTAGCTCCTACTGTTACTGTTACTTTGGACTTTTCACTCCACTAGTGTTGCCTGTCCATCTTGTGAACCTTAGTTGGGACCCTAATATGTTGCTGGCATTCTTTCCGGTCTCTGGACATTCCAAGAAGTTCATCTCAGTAGGGGTAGTAGTGAGGGAAGGAGTTGCCTTCCTCCAGTATGTTTGTCCTGAGTTCCCACAGTGGCTGAGAGGTGATCTGGACCTTTCTTACGTAGGTTTATTACTATTGTAATTTCCAGTGTAAAAAAGTCCATTTTACATAAAGTTAATTATAAACATAGTCTTCAGTCTCAACACGAATTTGTGTGTGAGGGTGTGTTTCTCTTTTTAGAATTAAAAACACATCTTTGTTAGTGTATGTTTGTAACACATCATAATTGCATTCGTTTTAGGGGTTTAGTACATGTATACAGTGTATCTGCGCCATTTTCAAACCATTTACTCACCTCCCTAACCTTCCTCATCCCCCCAATCCTTTCCCCCATCTTCAACAATAAAAAGGCAGTGCATTTTTATTTCTCACCATTTAACTCTTTTATTTATTTATGTTTTAGGTTGCTTATACAAGAGAAATCATGTGGTATTTAATTATCTGTGTCTAACCTATTTCACTTAATGTTATGGTCTCAAATTCCATCTATTTTCATGCAAATGACATGGCTTCATTCTTCTGCATGGCTGAATGATATTCTGTTGTAAACATATACCACATTTTCTGTATTCATTTTTCTGTTTGTGGGCATCTAGGCTCTCTGTAGAGCTCAGTTATTGTGAGTTGTGCTGCTGTAAGCATGGGAATGCACGTATCACTATAGAATAATAATTTTTAATTCTTTTTGGAATATATCCATGAGAGGTATTGCTGGGTGGAGTTTCTATTTTTAGTTTTTGCTGGAGAAATCAATGTCAAAGAGGCATTTATAGTTATGTATTTATTAAAGGATTATTCCCAATAGCCATGATGTAGGATCATGATGTAGATAAGTGTCTGCTGATATACAAATGGACAAAGAAAATGTGGAATATATACATAGTGAGCTACTATTCAGCCATTAAAAGTAGGCAATGCTATAATTTATAGCAAAGTGGATGTAAATGAAGTAAGTCAAACAGAGAAGTTGATCTCAAAGAAAATAGAATGATGGAAGAATAGTATGGAGGAAGGAGGGATGGAGGGATGCAATTGAAAAGGAAGAATAACTCCTAGTATCACACAGCATGGGGATTTAATCATATTAGTGGTTGTGTTGTTCAGTCTTTTTATGTCCTCTTTCTAATTTTGATAAGTTATGTGTGTCTAGAAATTTGTTCCTTTTTCTAAGTCTTCCAATTTGATGGTGTATAGTTGATCATACCTAAAAATTCTTTGTGTTTATGTAGTATCATTTATAATGTCTCCTTTTTCACTTCAGAGTTAGTTTTTTGGGACTTTCTTTTTTTCTCAATTAGTCCAACTAAATTTTGTACACTTTGTTCATTCTATTAAAAAAACGTACTCTTCATTTCATTGATCTTTTGAAAAAAAAATTTTAGTCTCTATTTTCCTCTGCTTTGAGCTTGGTTCATTCTTGCTTTTAGTAGGTTCTTCCGGTGCAACTCTAGGCTACTTATTTGGAGTTTTTCTATTTTTTATTTTATATAAGTACTTGTTTCTATGAAGTTTTCCCTTAGCTTCCATAGTAGCTCAGGTGTTTGATATTTAAAGTTTTCATTTTCATTTATTTTAAGACATTTTTAATTTATCCTTTGAATTACTCATTGATTCATTGCTTGTTCAAGAGTGTGTGTTTTCATGTGCATATATTTGTACAATTTCTAAAGTTTTCTTGCTGACTTTAGCTTTATTTCATTGTGGTCAAATGTAGAAGACAACCCGGGTGCTTCTCGAATGCAGAACAACTCTTTCAGCATTAATTAAGTCAAGTCTTACTTGCATATACGGATACGTATAGAGCAGGCTATGCCATTTTCTTCTATCTTCAATTGGCTCAAAGCAATGCAAATAAGGCTAGCTGAGGTACTAGTATGTAATCCTTAAGGCCAGTTGACAATTTCCTGTTTCCTCACATTGTGTTCCCTGTAAAACACTTGAATATAGTCGGATGGCCAAGCCAGATAGCTCCAGAAATGTCAACTGGGT
>RJWT010041857.1:0-12245 GCA_004365215.1 Cuniculus paca
GCTCTGTGTCTTCAGTTGCTGACACTGACCCATATTCTCTTTACCGACCCTGGGTGGTCTCATTAGTGCTTTTCTGTTGCTCTTGACCTTTCTGCCATGCTGCCACATCTTCCTGGTCCTAGATGCTCAGTGCTTGCCTGCCCCCACCCAGTCACCTTGTCTGGGTGTCAGCAGGATTTGGAGCCTCCAGGTGACTGTCACTCCACTGACTGCTGCTCACGTCCTAAGATAAGCAGAATGTACTCTGTTGTCTGTGATGCTTTTCAGATTTTTCTCACCTTTTTGGGTTGAGGGAAGAAAACCGTCTCAGCAGGGAAGTATAGAGGACAGACCTGCCCACCACAGGCAGCAAACTGTTTGCATCCAGAATGACTGCTGATGACTCAATCGTGTGGCGGACAGTTTGCCCACACGCTGAGTCAGTCCTTCGCATTATTCTCCCGGTCAACTTCTGGCGAGCTGAGGAAGTGGCCAGCAGAGCAGCCTTTAGTATTTATTTATTAGCTCACTGTGCCAGCACTGCACCGGGCATCCTCCCCCAGCATCCACAGGCCAACTTTGCTTCATGGATCCGAGTTGTGACATTTGGGACAGTGTAGACAGTGCCTGTTTGTCTCCAAGGTTTTCTGAACAAAGCGGCACCAACTAGGTAGCTCCAGAAAACAGAAATACATTCTCTCAGAGCCCCGAGTGCTGTGGCTCCAGAATCAAGGTGCCCAGAGGACCACGTGCCCACTGAAGCCTCAAGAGGAGGTCCCTGCCTTGCTTCTCACAGACTTTCCTTGGATTGTATTAGTGTCCCTCCTGACTCTACCTACATTGCTATCCATCTTCTTGTGTCTCTTGTCTAAATTACTCTGTGCTTATAAGGTCTGAAGTCTTAACTGATTTGCCCTACTTTATGACTTCATCTTAACTAGGTTCCATCTGCAAAGACAATATTTTCCAATAAGATTGCATTTGGAAGAATGGGAAGTTTAATTCTCAACATACTTCTTGGGGGATCCAGTTCAACCCACAATACTCTGCTGCCCAGGAAACACCCAAATCTGCACACCTGGAATTCCAACAGCAACCTGTATCCTGCTAGCTGGGCTGAAATTGGGACCGTCTGTGTCTCAGGCTTCCCCCTCAGCAAAAACCTTAGCAGATCATGTTGCTTGCTCTTTGGTTCCCAGTGAGAGGCACAGGTCACTAGGTAGGGGGAAGGTGAGCGTCTGTTTACAGTGCCCGAGACAGAAGTGGCTTATATCTGTTTCTTCCTTCCTTTCCTCAGAGAACTAGAACTAGCATGGCTGTTCCATTCACTGTCCACACCCCTTTCCCAAGATCTCTGGGGAAGGGTCCCTCTCACCCATGCACAACTGCATTGGCTCTCATCTCGCTTCTCTTCTCAACCCCTCCCCCTCCAAAGGGCTGCACTGAAGGCTTGGCACAAATGCATGCCGTGACACTCTGGCCTACGTAGGCATCTACATCCAAAACAAAGAAAAGATGTTTTCAGGGTGGGGGGTCTTTTGGTGACCCAAATCTTTCAAGATCCCTAGTGCATTAAGGCTGATACTCAGGCAGGCCATGGTATTGGTCTGTCCAAAGTGATGTTCTTTCCGGATACCAAAAGCCTAGCGTAAGGACCTGTTAAGCTTCTCATCTTTCAAACTTACCTCCCAGGAAGTAAGTATTGGATGTGATTCCCCAAACCTACAGATAGCAGCCTATATCCCTTGGACCTAATACCACAGCTCCAAGTACAACTTCTTATCATACCACCAGCACTACTGCCTCCACTGTGAAGATTAGCATCCCACTTGTAAGGAGGCGCAGGTGTCGGGACCTGCCTCAACTGTGGCCTGGATGGAACAGAGAAGTGGAGTCGGGCTGGCCCCAGTTCTCAACAACCTTGGCAGTTGCGCCTGTGTCCTCTGGACTGATTCGCATGATCCATTCTCCCTGCTTATGCAGCCCTGGCTCATGCTACCACCCCCTTGTGCAGGCTTGTTGTCCTACAAGGATCACTGTGCGGTTTCCTGGGAGCACTGGGCCTCCTCACTTTGTTCCTTTGCAGATGGTGTCTTTCCTGTCCTCACTTCTCTTGATTTTTGTCTCCTGGCTCAGTCCTGGTCCTCTGTAGCTTCTGCTGAAGATATGTTTCCCCTTGACACAGTTGGATTTTTTGTCCCCTCCTTGGTGCTCCCTGTTACTCCCAGAACACAACACTCTTGGGGATTTCCCTACCTCAAACCTACCAAATCCTCCATTTCTCCTTCAGAGAAAGCTGAAGTGCTACTAGCTGGCTGCCCACTCCCTTCCTGTCCCACCCTCCGCCTTAGCAGATTCCTTGTTCCTTCTGCTTCAGCCTCTAAAACTGCATTGCGGTGCTGGCTCTTCCCTCTCCTTCATGGCTCAGCAGACTTCCTATGAAGGGCCACAGAGCAAACCCTTCAGGCTTTCATTCCATATCATCTCTGCTGCACCTTTTCAATTCTGCCATCCTAGCACTAAAGCAACCATGGCTGATGGGTAAATGAATTAAGCGTGACCATGAGCTAAGAATACTTTATTTACAAAACAGACCGCAGGTAGGATCTGGCCCAGAAACCGGAAATGTGTTCTAACTGGAAAGCTTTCCCCTGAGATGATCTACCTGTCCCACTCCTTCAAGTCTTTTGAGTTTCTGCTCCAACATCTCCACGGAACCTTACCTTGACCATCTCATTTAAAAATCGAGCCTGCGTGACCCCTTACCATGCTTGTTTTTAACCTTCACTGTGCCAATCTTTTAACATTGCTTCCTTTCTCCATCAGGAAGGGTCATTCTCTTATGACTGGAGCATTTTGTATGCGCTGATTTATTTTACCTACTTAAAATAGTGGTAGTCATAGAATAAGCACCCAGTGAGTGATTTGTGAATGAATGAGTTAATGTGCATTGTTGTCCGTGCTCTGCCAAAATTCATATGATGCAATCCTAACCCTGATGTGATGGCGTGAGAGGTGGGGTTTTGGGAGGGGACCCAGTCATGAAGGTGGAATCCTCATGGATGGTGTTAGTACTCTTATAAAGAGTCCTTAGATAGCTGCCTTGCTCCTTAAAATCACGTAAAACCACACTGAGAACATACCATCCATAAGCCAAGAAATAAGCCTTCACCAGACACTGAATATTCTAGCACCTTAACTGGAGAGTTCCCAGCTTCCAGACCTTGGCAAAGTGAATTTATGTCTTTTTAAAGTTACCCTGGTATAGTGAATGGTTCCTTGGCTCAGAAACTTAATTTTTTTTTTTTATGCAGCACCAGGGATTGAACTCACAACCTTGGGCTTGCCAGGCAGTCGCTTAGGCAGCTGAGCTAGATCCCTGGCCCTTAATTCTTTTTGTAACAGAAAATGTTACAAAATGCACCAGTGGGTACATTTCAGTTTCTTAGTTACCCAGGTAATAGTTCCTGTTCCAGTTCAATTGTTTCTGTCTTTTAGAAATGGCTGGTCATTCTGATGCATGTTGTATAAACCATTTTCCCCAATTGATAAGTCAGTCTGCTTCTGTACTTCCTGCTTGCTTATCCCATATAAGCTCTAGACTTCCAGAGATCAGGGCCTGATATTTTGGGAATGATCCTGATTAGTGCCCATTAATGTAAATAAATCTGCCTCCAAATCTGGGTGTCATTTGGTTGTTTCTCTTGGCTGTAACATTTTCACGAGTCTGGTCACAACAGAGTTGGACAAGAACCAACTCAATTTCAATGGTTAGGTTCAATGTTGACCTTATGGGGAAATTTGATTTAGTTTTTGTGCAGTTTGGTTTTCAACCAGAATTGCAGAGAGAAGTGAGTTGTGAATCATGGTATTACTTTTTTTTTTGTTTTTTTCTTAACATCAGCCCAAACAGACAAAGACAATGGATGAATACTTCTCTTCTGTTTCCCATACAGGTTTAGGAAGGGACTGCATTTTAGTTATAATCCAGAATTAAAAAATCAACAAAAAAATCCCACCAGCAAGCAAATTTATATGTTTGAATGCAACTCATCTAAAATTTGAAACTGTTTCTTTTATTCCCCTATCTCATTTGGACCCATACCCCTTTCAGCCATTATTTATTCAACTATCCAAGGCAGTACGATTGATTGAGTAACATTCTGGAGGAATCTATCGCATTAAGTTATGTGTTGGATAATGAATATGTTTCAAAATCAGAGTTTCCCCTGTGCCAAAATTGCTCTTAAAACAAATGTATGTGTTTAGAGAAATTTCTTAACAGCTTTAATGCATTAAAATATTTATTGTTAATAACCCTTATTAAATGATTACTGTAAAGCAGGATAATAAAAGTTTAATGGTCAATGCTTAAAATAGAGAAGCTGTAAGAAACTGGCAGTCAAGTTGGGGAAACAATAAACCCACGAAAAGAGGAAAAACACTACCTTGAAATTAATACTGTGCAAAGTACATTTGTGCTTTTTGAAGGAAGTGTGTACCTGGGCATAGTGCGAAACCTCCTTAGGAGCTTGAAAAAGTAACTTTCCACTAAGCTTTAATAACTCGACATGACCTCTACACAGGCATCATCGTTACCACTCAGGGTCCTGCCCCTGCTCCTTCTGAGAGGGACGGCCTGACCCCATGCTGACCTAGAAAATGCACAACTTCCTCTGTTCTCTTGAGAGTCCAGCCATGACCTCCTATGGAAGGGAACTCACTTTAAATCCACGTCCTTCTCAATTTAACAGGGTCATTCCTTTTTTTAGCTCTTCTGTGTCAAGAAAACATGGTAACCATCTTTAGTTCTCCTGGTTTGAGATACACTGGTCGTGCTACCTAAGCCAGTGCAGACTGTTTGAAGTTTTTAACTGCAATTATTAACCTTCTAATGATCAAAGATAAATCGCTTGGGGTAATACAATCCCCTCTGTGTATAACAGAAGGTGGAATCAGTCTGCTTATCCTGGAGAGGTGCTCTGTGGAGTTCTGTGCTTCTCCCTGGGAGCAGATGCTGGTTTTCATCAGCTCGAGCTCAGCCAGGCTCTGGTGACTCTGTCGGGCCCCATGGTGGGGCAGTAAGAGTTTAGTAGAGTTCATGCAGCTGAATTCCCCGAAGGTGTAAATCCCTGGCAATCTCAGGACTGACATTTGGTGCAGCTGGAAATTCGTTAGTGGAGGACGGAGAACAAGCAAAACAAAGACAAGTGGTGACTGGAAGGAAGCATATCTGGCTGGGCAGGAAGACCATCATGTTTTTGAAGGGAGAGAATCCTAGCATGGTATTTTTCCAAATAGATTCTTGGGGAGATGCTTACAGTGGGCACCACAGTGGGCTGTGGACTCTCAGTAATTAGCTAACTCATGAAGTTCAAGCTGGCTAGAGTGACAGTGCTGAACCGTCGTTATTGAACCAAGTGAAAACAAGCCCATAGAATGAGTATAGCCCTTTACGGCTACAAAAGTTCAGCGAGACCATCAGTTCTTATGTGGCTTTTGAAAACTGTGATGTTCCTTGAGCGCTGAATATGTAGAGGCAGGGGAGCTGCAGACCCCTTCCAATCTTGGACAGAGCTTCTGTGCTCATCTGCAACCTATGGATATCCATGTGCACGATTTCAAGGGAGAATGGATGAATCAGCCCTTCCTTTCACACCAAAATGTTTGATGGATAAAGGCACTAAATCAGTATCCTAAGCTGCAGGGAGATTGCATTGAAACAGTCCACACCAAGACGGTATTCCTCGCAGAACAGAATATGTAGGCATTTGCTAGCGCTGACATAAACCATCAGGAACACTGCTCAGTGTTCATTGTCTAGAGGTTATAGCAGTTTCCTAAGAATAGCCTTATGCTCTGCCTGATGTCTTGGCCTGATTACTGATACGCTTCCTTTCCCTCTCACAAGTGTCCCTTTTGGGACCATCCTCTTGGTCCAAGTCATAGAATCCTGCTTATAAGCTGTCCCTCTCTGTGAGTTCCAGTAAGTCGTCTAGTCTCGTGTTATCCAATGCAACTTTTGATTTCCCTGGTCAGTGGCCCCTGATATACACTGGACTGTGGCTCTATGTGTGTGCGATCTTTGTTTTCACCCAGGACTCCTTGAACTCAGCAAATAAAGCAGGACCCAAACACAGGTTCATCTCTTTTGCTGTAGTCTCTTGGGAGGAACTTGATAAAGACTGAATAATGTTGCAACTCAGTATTCCCTTTCAAACTCATCGCCTTTCACTTTTAATCTTTTAAAATATGTTATGCACACTAAAATTCTCCTCTTTGCATTCATTCCAATTAAAAACAAAACTCGTAAGTATTGATTCTCCAGAATAAATTATTAATTCCGAAATTAAATGGATCTATCCATTTAAAATAGTATCAGAAAATATAAGCATGCCACGTAGAAATTTCCTGTTGTAAAAATGTTTAGGATGATGGGCGAAATTCTTTGTAACTAACGAACCTTGGAACATGTGAGCTGGAGTCTTCCCAGCAGTGTGGAAAGTCAGAAGCTTTGTGCTAGGAGTGGAGTAATCAGCAGGATGGTCGCCCAGGCGCTTGTCACTTAAAACCAGAACACTGGACAGGTCTCACACAGCGAAGTTCTTGGGGACCTAAATGTGGGGCATTCTAGTGGGAGGTCTGGCCTCGTAGGACATACGTTAATATGAAGGCGGTAATTCTCCTTTAGGGAGAAAGCCCATGTGATTCAAATTGCTCCTTCTTAAGCAAATCAACATAAATAGTACCTATTCGACAAGTTATATTTCCCTCGAAGAGGAAGAGAAAATCGTGCTCTAGAACTGGGTGTTTGTGCCACTGCACATGTCAGCAACGCCTTTCTTTCTCCCGGGCAGAGCACTGGAGGCAGGAGGCTCACCATGCCGCTGTGTAACTGATAACCAAGGCTGCGTGTGGCGCTGTCTGCCATCCCCTGCTCAGTCCTCTCCCACCACCAGCACGACGTATGGGAATCTGAATCTCCCAGTAGCACTAAATCCAAGCTCCCTGGCCTGGTGTGGCCTTAAGCCTCCTGTCCTGGGGTCCCTCCCCTCTCGACTGGCTTTGTCCCATCCCCGGCCATCCTGGGCAGCTTCTCGTAACTGCTCCTTCCTGCTTAGTGCCTCCTGGTCTTGTGGCTCTGTCCAGCTTCACACTTGCTGTTTCCCCAAGCCCTTTGCTTCTTATTCTCAGAGCCATCTCTCTGAGCTGGCCGCCCATGCCTGGTCGTCTGTGTAAACACCAATTGTTCTGTGTCTTCTTTTTTCCTTCGCCTTGTTCCCGAGGACGTGAGCCATATCCATCAGTTTAGCAAGGGGCATGGGCACCAAGATGGCCCCACAGGATCTGGTCAGTGAAGCACTGGTCTCGGTGCCTGCTCTGGTTGGCAGCCAGGGTTTCGCCTGGAGCACTGTGCCTGCCACTGTATTCACTACCAGACTCTCTGAAAGAAGCAACACCCTCAAACCTGATACACAGAATGGAAGACTAATGGGCTTGCTTGTTAAATAAGCATGGGTAATCTGTGTACTGGTGGGTGGTTATATGACTCTATATAGTAAAACAGTTACGGTAAAGACATTGTAATTTACACTTCGATGGTTACCAGCCAAGTGCTAGGCACCTGACATCCATCACCTTTGACTCCCGCAGTGACACTTCCTGTGCCATGCTGTTGTTGCTTTTCTAATACGAAAGAAAATAGAAAATACGTTCAGTAACGTGACTAAGTTCATACAGCCAGTAGGTGGAAGTATTGAGCCATATATACGTGAACTTTAGTCGTGTATATGTGATACACACACATCTACACACACACACACACACACCCTTATTGAATATCTGTCTGTCTCTGTACATATAGATGTCATTTTGTCGAAATCTCAGGGAAAAAAAAAAACTTTGGCTCACTAATGGCTTTTCACCACATTTAATTTAATTTTAGTCGAGTTATCCATGCTACTAAATACCTTAGTGAAATCAGATTTACTTTGGAAGCCCCTGTAGCACACTTTTCTGCTGTAGCTGTGACAAAGGAAACAACGTACACATCAAGAGAAGTTCTGAGATCTACAGATGTGAACGGAAGTGGCTTCACAATGATGGACCCCAGCAAGGGAAGGAACAGAAAACCCCTCACTTGTTCTGTGTGGCTTGTAAAGATGGGTCTTATGACTTCATTTCCTTTCTTTTGGTGAAAACCTTGTTCTTTTGAAAGCTCAGCACTATCCCTCAAATTCTGGTCACTCGTCCCTGGTTATGAGTATGTTTCATCATTCACTGTCTCATGGGAAGTTCTGTTAGCTATAAAATTGCAGTATTCAAGGAGACATCAGGAGCAAGCTGGGAAATGGTGATGACGGCCCTCACTGATTGAGGTCCACCTCTTTGCATCCTTACAGCCTTGCGAAAGAGTCCTCCAGTGCTACGTGATGTCTTTAGTGAAGTCAGAGCAGGTCAGAGGTCCCCAGGCCAGGCCAGGCAAGCTGTGCAACGCTTGTTTTGCAGTTTGCTCATGTCACATGTGTCACAGTGTGGCCTTTGGAGTGTACGATAACTTTTGGTAGATTGCAAGAATCTAGCAAGATGTCTATAAAGGTGGAAAACTGGAATTTTTTCATGTCTCTAATATCCATTCTTGTTGATCAGACAAATATTTCTATATCAACAACTTATGAATGATCATCACCATATTGATGCATTAAGCACTGAGATAGAAAAAGTACAGAATGGAAGACCTGATTCACACTGTCATCGTTTGGCTTTACATGGTCAAAATTCTCGATGCTTTTTTCATCATTCCTGCTTATTTATAATGTCTCTTCCCTGTACTCCCATCAGCAGGGTCTATTGTGTAAGTAAAATATAAAATAAAAATTTTTATAATACAGTTCTTACTAATCTGACATGTTTTGGAGTCATTCTGCAATCTACAACTCAATATGATTTGCAAATATGAGAAAATAAAGCTCTTGTTGCATGTGTTTGTATATAAGCAGACATAGACTTGTGCCTGTTTTTATTGTGAATTAGGCAGCAGCACATGCTCTACTCATGTGTAGCCGTGATGATGATGATAATACGTAAAGGATCTTTCAGGTCTCTGTCATGCATTCGTATCCGCTACAAACAAGACAGCAATAACTGATCTATGACTTATTCAGTTCGCTTGGGAGTGACAAATCCTAGTTTGAGTGAATTGCGTTTTTAAAAGAGACAGAACTTAAATAACAGAAGGAAAACAACACAAGTCTCACTGTGCTGCCTGGTGTGATTCAGATATCCCCTTCTATCTTTGTATCTTTAAATGCAAAAGATAATTGACTATCTGTTTAACAATTACTCCTACACTTTTACTGTTTCTGGAAAAGGAACAGGATATTGGCTGAATTTCAACAGATCTGCTTTCCAAGAAATGGAACTTTTTCCCTTAACAGCAGGTCACACAGTCAGGGACCCATCCGCATCCTGAAGGGTCAATGTAGGACAGCAGGACATATTTCTAAATGTAGTTTTAACTCCTTGGCCATGTTGCTTGTGGCGTGTGGTGAGTCAGAGAACAACACATCCTACACACTCAAGAAATTTTTCTCATGCAAGAACAAAAAATGCATTTGAGTATTTCTATCTGAAATGCACAGTGTTAACCTTGTGCAATTGCTTTGGGAGATTCAGAGAGGTGATGGAGGTTCTCTGTGGAAAGAGGCAACCTTGGGACAATCTGCTTTCCACTCCTCAGTATTCCCCTTCTGTTACAATTTGGCATTTCAAAGCAGTGGATAATGGATATGGAATAGATTGCCCAATGGTCACTTGTCGGCACACTGAGACTATCCTGATGCTGGTATTTGAAATACCAGCTCAGGGGCTGGTGAAACATTTTCCAACTGTGCTGTAGTTTAATAAGCCCTTGAATTGTTGGCCTCTTCTTCCTACTTTTGTGAAACAGTGTGTCTACTAGTTGTGATTAAAGTTTTTTCTATGCATTTATGTTGCCCTCTAGCTAGTTCTTCTCAGCTTCTGCCCGGATAAACCTATTTACCACTCCCTGTGGAGTATGATGACTCCCCACCCAAGGGCACTGTCCAGAAATCCAATCCCACTTGTAAGTACTGTTAGCATACTAGATGTTCCCCTGCAGGCTGTTACGTTTTCAATGTGGTATGATGGTAAGCTCATAGACTCTGAGGTCAGATTGTCTGGATTTGGGACTTTCTCTATCTCACTCCACTCTGGTTGGTAGCTGTGTGAACTGGAGCAAGTTATTAAGCCTATTAGCATTAGGGTCCTCATCTATGAAACGGGGAGAATAACACTACCTGCACAAGTTAATCTTTCTTTGTCAGTTAGACTGGATTAAGAGACTCCTGGAAAGGCAGCTAGGTCATGTGGCTTTGCACACATCAGTGGATGAATCCACTAGTGTTCATAGCTGAATGGGCTGTTGGGGGCGAGGCCCAGCTGGAGTGGGTGAGGCACAGGTGGCGTCAGCAGAGGATTCTCTTCCCACATCCTCTGCTTCTTGGGCACCATGATATCAGCAGCTTTGCTCCTCTAGACCCTTCCACCATGACGTTCCTGGTTTGGAGCTGGCTGACCATGGACCAAAACCTCTAAAACCGTCAGCAAATACATACTCTTTCTCCCTTAACTTGCAAATGTTGGGTGTTTGTTCCCAGAGACACATAGCTAAGGAATACACCACACTGCCTCTCAAGCTTTTATAAATTTAGTGAGCAAATGGATACTATGCATGAAGTACAGCTTGACACAATAGGGTCATTAATCTGTAAATATTAGCTGTTATACACCTGACTGGAAAAAGTGATGCAAATCTTTGTGTGTGTGTACTCGTGTGTGGTTGTTTTCTTGCTCAAGACTTCTTGAAGGTGCAAGAGCTGTTTACCATGTGGCTTTCATGCTGTTTGTGCCCAGATGACTTGCAGAGCAGACTCATGGGAGTGTATTTGAAATAGCTCAATGGATTGTGCCTCCTGCCTCGTGAATGTGTGTGGGTAACTGTAATCCTGGGCTGGACACATCCTGTGCCTGTGTTTTTTGGTATTCTCTCCATTTTAGACAGTTTACTGCTGTAGTTTATGATTAGGAAGACTTTTGGTTTGGTTTTAGTATAATGCTACAACTATAATTTGCATCTGCGAGCCTGGGTACAGAGTCTCCTCTGAAACAGTTTTGCCTTCTCTTTAGAGATGGACATACAAGTGACTGTTTTTTAGGCACTAAATATAGTTTTGTAGTTCTTTCACGTCTTTGCTTTTAAGAGCTACTTCTATAGATAATTCTCTGGGAGATTCATGACTAGCAAGGATTCAAAATTTTCTCAGTATTGTCTTTATGGTCTTAAAACATACTTTTCAGATATACCACGCCTTGTGTCCTGAGTGTCTCTCCACGATTCCAAAGCACACAGTAACAGTAAATCTTTCTGATGTTCACCTCATCCATTTTAGTGGAATTTTTTAAAAGTTGCTCATTTTTTAAAAAATTGCTCAGGTTAAAGCAGCAGTGCACTATTAATGTTTGTCCTTGAAAATGTGTCCTTGCAGGTAGAGCTGTTGTCTCTTGTCTTTCCATTAATTTGGAAACCAGTGGTTATTGCCAGTATTATTGTAATTGCACCACAAAATTTAGACACTTGCTGATTGAATGGAATGCTTCAAGAGAAACCTAGTTATTAAGGACTTTTAAAAATAAATAAGGCTATATCTCAAGAGCCTGGTAGGGTATAAGCTCTATGGCCAAAGAACCCAAGCAGTAGTTAAAAAGATAACACATGCTACATATTAAAATTCTGTTGGTATTCTCTATTGTCTAATGAGCTTGGCTGTTAAGCCAAGGCTTTCCCATAAATTTCCCATTTCTACATTCTATATTTAAAGTAATTATGAAACCAAAGAGCATTCAGGCAATGGATCCATCTCAACACTCTTTTTTCAACTCAATGGATTCCCTTCATGACCCAGAAATAAGAAGATAAAGTTTGATCTTCACAGTTACAACATCACCATAGTAACAGAAATTGTGAAAGCTAATTTGGAGGTATTACTCTTAAACATTTTCAAAATTCTTACTAAAAGCATACGAATTATATCACAGTTGTATGCATGTGTACAAGTTGGAGAATTTCATAGCATTGCACACAAACATGACTGCAGGCTCTTTATATTGTATATCATACTTTATCTTTTTAATCTTACTCTCTCCCTCTATTTCTGGATGTGATGTAAGAGTTTTCTGCTATTACT
>RJWT010041858.1:0-12246 GCA_004365215.1 Cuniculus paca
AGTCCTAAATGTCACTGAACTGCTAATTTTTAAGTTGTTAATTGTTGTTAGACAAATTGCACCTTATTTAAAATAAGTAAAAGTTTAAAAACAATGCATGCACCTATGATGAAGGTGATCATTATGTATGGCAAACATGTACTAATGAAAGTAAAACAAAATACAGTGGGTGAGAACTAACACTAATTCCCTGTCATTACTGTACTGCGGAATAGCGCGATGGTGGAACCAGGGTGGGTAGCTTGTGCATCCAGTTGCCTCTCTGTGAACGCTTTAGATGAAGGGTGACTGCCAAGAGAGAAGGAAACACACTCAAAACCAGGGACTGTAAATACTCGCTGGTCCCAGGGCAACAAAATGCTCCACTGCCTGAGAAATAAAGCCTAGTCCAGTATAAGGGGAGAGTCACGCCTGGCTACCTTCAGCCTCTCTCTATCCAAATCTCACCTACAGAGGTGAACACAGAGGTCCCGTGCCCTCCTTTATGGGTAAGGAAACTGAACCGTGGTGCTTCCAAAGCCAGTACACGGGGCCCTGAGTAGGAGCTTGGAAATACTTAGTGGTTTGCTATAGATGCTGTTTGTTACCCTTACACCAAGCTCTAGAAGTCAACATTTCCTGCCCTCTCACCCTAACTCCTCTTACAAGCACCCTATCTAGAAACACATCCTAAACAGCAGGTGGCGGGGGCACTCTGCAGTTTACTCCTGGGATTCTCGCTCTACTACTGAAGCTGAGGGCTAGGGTGCACCTACAAAGGCATTAAGTCTCCCCACCAGAAATGCACACCAGAAAAACACTGTCCTTCCAGCCACTGACTTTATGGGTCATGTAAATTAATTGAGTTAATCTGTTTTTCAACAGGTACCAACCATCAAACTTTAACTTCAGGGTTTTGTTATCATTTCACTGTGATTATTAGAAAAAAAGCAAGACAACTTCAACTCAAAAGGCAGACATTAAATTTTGTAAAATCAAAATTTTTTGTAATAAGAATGACATTATCTTTATCCTTTTTTTACATTTGATTGAATAGGTCATCAATACAAAATGATCATATCCAAAGGATATAATTTGTATGTGAGAGGGATGAAAGGAACAGGAAGTATGGATTTTATGTTCAGTTTCTCAAAAATATTTTCATTTTAATTGTTACTATTGAAAATTACTAGGGCTGACAATATAACTTAGTAGTAGAGTGCTTACTTAGCATGCATGAGGTCCTGAGTTTGATCCCCAGCACCAAAACAATAAGTACTAATGCTAATTTTAAAAGTTCTAGAAACTTAACACTGAAACCTCATTCAGTATTTTTGAGCATTAAAGAATATTTATAGTTATGGATCTGAGTTTAGGGAACTTTAAAAAAAAAAAAAACTCATGAACTCCACTGTACCTTAAGATATTTCACAAAATATGAAGTCTCATGCTTATTAACGATTTAAAATTTCAGAGTGTTTTTGGCTCACTTTAATCCTTGGCAAGGTGGGATTTACAAAGTCAAAAAGAAATCATAACTCCTACATTTTTAATCATCCATTCTCCTGCTCAATGATTTACCCCATAACTCCCACTAGAAAATGAACAAAGTTTTGAAGAACGAGTTATTCCGAATGTAAATCTTCAGCCAGCCTCTGTCAATCATGTTAGCCCTTCTCCCCTAGTTAGCCTTTCTCCACCTCCTGCCTGAAAACTACACTACTATTTAATTGCTTTGGGACTCCACATTTTATTAAAAGGCAGAAAAACATAAAGAGCTAAAACAAGGAGATAAGCCCATCGCCATAAATTGTCCCCTTAGGCAATGAAACTTGCCTCTCTAGTGTAATAAGCTAGGCACTGTGAAAAACCCCAACAAGTGCAATTCTGCAAAGTCCACCACCCCCATCACTTACAGCCAACCTTACAGCTCTCTGGGCTGCAGTGCCATAGATCAGTGCCCAGGGCAGTCAGCAGCACACTTTTCAGAACTAGTGTGAAGGGCATGGCCAGGAGTCACTTTGTCTTCTACCATCACTCACCGCAAACTTATCTTCCATTTGCAGGGGTAAAAAAAAAGCATTAGAAAACGCTAGACACAAAGTTATGAAAAATTTTATAACCTGACAGCGCTCCATCTATCAACCTATCTCCCAAGAAATCAAACCCAGTAAAAACACTGTAGCTAAATGTTCACTCTCATGAACTCATGAAAAGTCAACTCCTCTCCCACTCACTCACTGGCTTTTCATCTGAGTTCCCATTTCTTCTTCTGTGATGAGATAGAAATCATTATCAGATATCATCGCATTCTGGAACATGCCCAAGCCCTTGCTGTCTTCTCCATCCACAAGTCTCAAGAACTAAGCAGGGCTTGATGTTTTAAAGTCCCTGTAAAACATCAACTGGTGACTTCTCTAGGATGCTGCCAACCACAAAACGAAGGCTTCAAGTACTTTTAAAGTTGCCTACTGAAGTATACAAGAAAATGGGTTTATGATATTACTATTCAGAAAACTAGATGGAATGCAAGTCTGGTTTTTTTCTGCATATATGTTTTATTATTTGTGACAATGGGCATATATCACTTAGGTCAATAACTTTCATTTTAAAAGAGTTAAAATATGGAGAAGAATGGTGACCGATATTTTTCAAACCAAAAAATCTGAATACACAGTCGCTATGTATTCAGATCTTTTAAAAGTAATTTTGTCTCACACCTAGAGGTAAGAGGCAGTTTAGAAGCAGTCCTATAGTCATGTTAGGAAAGCTGGAGTTTATTGGTTTTGATGATTTTAAAAAAAAAAAACAGGCAGAAATTATCTAAAACAAGATTATCTAAAATACCCAACAGGCTCAGCAGCATTAGATACTGAGCTAATTGTAGAAGTCCCTAAGGCATACCATTATGTTTTCCTTCCTCTAGAAGCTTGGCCCAGAGGGATGACCCCGGGATCATCTATCCTGGCACCCGGCCAGCACATGCATGAGGAATCCGGCTCAAGCACTTGCAACACTTTCTGCATTTACTTTCTGCAGACAACTACCCAGGGAGAAAAAACCAAACAGGAGAAACCATAATCAATATTGGAGTCCCTGAGGATGTAACTTGAGTTGGTGTTCATTTAAAAGAATTACAAAAGTTGCGATTGACTGCTCATTTGGGAAAAAAATTAATTTTGATTCTTATACCAGATCATATTTCAAGACAAGGTTCATACAGATGAAATATTTAAATGTATGAAAAATAAAATTACAATAAGAAAATGTAGGTAGCTGGGTGCAGCAGCACAAATCAATAATCCCAGCTTCTAAGGAGGATCCTAAGAGGACAAACTGCAAAACAAGATCCTATCTCAAAATAAAACCAAAAGACCTGGGGATGTACTTCAGTAGTAGAGCACCCCTGGCTGGGTTCAACCTGTAAGACTGCAAAATGAATGAATGCATGAGTAAAATTGTATGCAAGCTTGTGGCTGCGACACTGCTATTTGCTTATTCCTCCTACAAACACTACATGCTAACACTAGCAACCTCACCATGGAGAATCTCTCCTCCTCTGGAGTTACAGAGTACAGACAAACACTGGAAAAAAGTAAGCGAATAACATATTGAGAAGAGCTTAAAGAGGAAAAGACAAGCAAGCTTATGAGTTAGGTAATACTGCAGGGAATAAGCAGTATTAGATGGGGGCAATTCTCTGCGGTGAATGAAATTCAGACTGAAACCTGAAAAATGATGAACGGCAACATTTAAGCACTGATGTGCCCTTCTGTGCAGAGTAATTTTCCAAGAGCTTTGCATGAATTAATCTACTTACTTTTCCCAAACAATTCCAATACAGGTACCATTACGATGCTGCCGCTGCTTTTACATGCGGGGAGGAGGTCCAGTAACATCGGAAGGGCAGAGCTGATGCAGGGGAAGCCAGGTTATCCCAAACAGCATGCTCTCAAGTCCTCAGCCCAGAACTCTCTTAGGAATTAGCTACAAGAAATGTACGTCAGCACGTGTGGGTATGTGCGTGTACATGCAGTAGTGTGCGCCTCTTTCAAGCAAAGGAATGGCACCTGCAGACTCCCAGGGTGCAGGAAACAGGCTGGCCTGTTATCTGAACTGAGGATGCCACGGGGCTAAACAGGGTGGACAAGGGGAGGGGCTAAAGAGTAGGCACCGCCAGACCACACTGCCATCCAAGCTATGGTGAGAACACGCGCCAGGCTCAAGCGGGGCTGGGGCGGATGTGACCACACCTGAAAGCCATTTCTCCGCTGCAAGAAAACACTGTGGGGTGCAGACACCACCACTGTCCTTCCTTCCTGGTTATCTCCATGGAAATCATAAAGATCTGGCAGCCTAAAATTAAACATTTACAAATATTCAAAAATACCATGCCCACAACTTCCTAACACTTTTATAATGAAAAAAAAAATTTAAAGGGTATTTAAAAAAATAAAAACACCCTTAAAAATAACAAACAAAAATAAATACCCCACTAGAGAAATGGGTAAATGGGTATGAACAGAAAATGTATAAAAGAGGCAATACAAATGATAAAAAAAATTTCATAAAACTTGTTTATAAAACTAGGTAAATTTTCATGGCTTTTAAAAAAATTCTAGTATCTAATGTTAAGAAAGGTACAGGAAAAGACCTCTTGCATATTGTTTTATGGATTATAAACAGGTCCTGTCTTGTAGGCAGTATGCATTGAGACCTCTTTCCTATCATGAGGAAAAACTTAAGAGTTGTCTCAAAAACACAGAAGGATATGCATTAACATGCATGCCCAAAGAGATTTTCAGTAAATACCATATGTTCCTGAAGTAAAATCTTTAACCATCTTTAATAATTACAGCTCACCAACTACTGATGTGAAGAGGTATTTACACTTTAACTGAAAAAAGCAGGCTGCATTTTTGTTTTTTAAAAAATCTTATTTAGGCACAGACAGAAAACTTTCTGTAAGGGTGATTTGAAAGTGCTATGATTATACACTTAAATGACTTTTTCTTTCTCAATATATTTTTTTCTATAATCAATATACATCACTTTTTAAAATTAAACTAGTTCTTTTTTATGCAATGCATGCCTCCACTCCTTGTGTGGAGCTGGCACATGGAAATAACACACCTGAATTCCTTTTTCATCTCTCCTTCCTCATCTCTTGAACCCTCCCATCTTTGCCCATTCATCTGTTGATAGCCATACAGGACACTTAGCTATTATGAATCACACTGCTATACACGTGGGTATGCAAGTATCCTTGGAACATGATGCCTTTAACTTTCAGGAAAATGCCTAGAGAATGGAATTTCTATTTTTACTTTTTAAGGAATCTCCATACTTTGAGTCTCCATACTGACTTCCACAGTGGTTATACTAGTTTACATTCCCACCAACAATGCTGAAGAGTTTCCTTTTCCCCTGCAATCTTACCAGCATTTGATACTTGATTCCTTCATGATGTCCATTCTTCCTGGGATAAGATGGAATCTCAGTTTTACTTTGCATTTCTCTAGTAGTTGGCCATATTGAGTATTTCTTCATGTACTGATTGGCCATTTGTACTTCTGTGAAATATGTTTCATTTGTCCACTTTTTGCTTGGGACTTTTATTTTGGGGAGAAGTCTAATTTTTTGAGTTTATATATGCTAGATATTATTTCTCTGAGAAATAGCTTTTAATAATTAGCAAAGTAGCCAGACTAATCTCAACATTCTGGGAGGCTGGGGCAAGAGGATCACAAGTTCAAGCCCAGCCTGGGCAACTTTGTGAGCTCCTGTCTCAAAAAAGGGGGGCAGGGGATAGGATGTAGCTCAGTGGGAAAGCCCTGAGGTTAGGGGACTAAATGATTATAAAATGACTGGACGTGTGCTAAACTAGTAAAGGCAATGACAGAGAGGAGGCTCAGTTTAGACTGGAGTTGAATCAGAAGATAGTAATGGCAAGAAGGGGATCTGGAAGTTTCTAAGGAGTCCAACTTCTTATTTCACTGCTCAGGAAACCTCCACCATCTTTCCACTTCACCTATCTGACTCTAAAGCACAGTCCTTGACAAAGGCTTTTAGAACCAAGCACTAAGGACTCTTGCTTCTTTTCTCTACTGACTATGAAACCATGTCCCCACCCACACAGGTATAAATACTGTCACTGAAGTACTTAACTCCTGCGCAAAATGCACTGCAGGACATAGCCTGACAGTAGTTTTGGTCACTGGAAACAAGAAGGTTATTGCAGAAAGTCACTTCTCATTCTATAAGCAAATAAGGAAATTTGCTTTCCTAATATTGGCCCTGCACCTGTCTTGGGCTGAGCTCAAGAATATTCTGCCAGTTGGAAACATCTGGCAAACCACCCACAGTATTCCTACTTCAAGCCTCTGGCTCACAAAATCTGCTCCAAGGAAGCCCAGACATTCTCTGATTCCTGTGTCCTGTGCCACAGAGGCCTCTAACCGTTGTTTCTAAGTCCCTGGCCACTTCCCAAACAGTCCTCCTGCCTCAGATCTAAATCCCAAAACTTACCAGTCTTCTTCTCCACAAGTGCGGTCTTGTTTATTCAGGAGTTTTAGTTGGCCCATACATCCTGAAATGTTCCTTGCTCTCTCAGAGCACCTGAATCTATGTTCCCCATCTCTTCCTTTCCTCCTGGGGAACCCTGGGGCAGAGAAACCACTGCTAACCTACATAAAATAATGACGTAGAGAAAAAGAATAAGCATTTTGTTAGGTATGTATCACTGGTATAGGCTTTAGTGTCTAGTTCAAGTTCCTGGCTTACTGGCTATGAAAGCAGGGCCAAATCATTTAATTTCTTACACACAAATGGAGACGAACACATCAACCTCACAGAGCTATGAGAATAAATCAGCATATATAAAACACTTGGTCCAGAGACTGGCACAAGGGAAGCCTGTGAAGGCCTAGAACACACACCCAGCTCTGCCACTGACCATTTCCATAATCTTAAGAGAGCAAGGAACTTAATCCTCCAAGTCAATTTCCCCCTCTCTAAAACCAGGTTAATAATATCTGCTCCACCTCTCCCAGAGGTGTGTTATGAGCATCAAATGAGATGGTGCGTGGGAAAGTGCCTTGGGAGCCATAAAGCCCGTTGATGTTCTTGTTATTCCTGTCATTATTTTCTCTTCATTAGTCTTGACCTCTCTGTATCAACCAGGGCAGGGAAGGTTATTTGTGATCATCAGGTTGGTTAGTGTCAACTCTAATACTACTACTAGGCCAGCATTTTACTTTCTACTGTGAGTTACTAATTTGGGAGTAATCATATTCCATTAAAAGAAAGTGTAACTTTTGGTTTTTTGATTGTAAGCTGTGGACTTCTGAAAGACCAACAATTATTCAGCAGTTCCAAGAATCACGCACTGTTCTATTGTACTTCACAAGAGGCTTCACTGTTACACATTTCCAGTTTGTTGATGGGGAAAATGAGGCAAAGTAGCACAGCCATGATTTGAACCCAGCCATCTCCTATCCGAGTCCATGCCCTTACACACTTATGCCACAATTCCTTCACTGACAAAGTGGGTTCTAAACAGAGAGAGAGAGAAGACAGGAAGTCATGAAAATCAGAGGCACAAGACAGTATGAGCCCTACCAAGAATCCCTGGAATCTTTTAAAAACAAACACCATATTCAAATGGCTGACCATCGATGTTGCTGGAGGCCAACAGTCACCAGGTGCTTTTATAGACTGCTGCTGAGAATGCACACTGCCACAATCTTCTGAGAAACCAGTTAGTGGAGAGCATTGAGACCTGAGGAGTACCTTCCCACTGACCCATTAAGGCTGTTTGTGGTTGCAATTCAGCCTAAGGAATCATGGATGTCTGTGAAGAGTGCTCATGGCAATGTTGTTTTTAAGATCAAATAAAGAGTAGCAAGGTGATTAAGATCAAATAACGAGTAGCTTTATTAGATCAAATTAAGATCAAATAAAGAGTAGCAAGGTGAAATAAAGAGAAGCAAGAGTAGCAAGGTTGCAGTAGTCTGCAACCATTTTGGCAAACGAACTGGTTTTGTGGAAGATATTTTTCCATGAGTCAGGGGGCAGAGTGATGATTTTGAGGGTCTTCCCCTTTTCAATAAAGTTCTCCAATGACATCTGATTTTTGCTCATTTGAGCTTGGATAGCATATGGGCTCATCAAAAATGAACTCAGACACGTGAGCGGTCCAAGAAAGAGGCACAGATGGAAGTGGTAAATAAAACAATGGATGGGACATATGAGGACTAAAAGAAGTGTCAGCTTCAGACTTAGTCTGCCACTAGATACAACAGCTTTACTGTCGCTTGCCACTCACTGATAGAATTCTGATATGAGTCTGCAAACAATTAATTACTAAAGCCACGGTGCAGTCAAACCTCTCTGCTAATGCTATCTGTATTTGCAGCTGCTCCCCAGCTAGTATCACCTTCTCAGCTCCACCTCAAATCGTCAGGCACTAGATTCTCTTAAGGAACACACAACCTAGATCCCTCACATGTACAGTTCACAGTAGGGTTTATGTGCCCAGGAGAATCTAACACCACCGCTGGACTGACATGAGGAAGAGCTCAGGTGGTAATGTGAGCAATGGGGAACAGATGGAAAGACAGATGAAGCTTAGCTCACTCATCCACTGCTCATCCCTTGCCGTGTATCCCAGTTTCTAACAGCCCATAGACTAGCACTGGTCTGTGGCTCAGTGGTTGGGAAACTCTGGGGCAGACAGACCATTGCAAATCTACATAAAACGATGATGTAGAGAAAAAGAAAAAGCACTTTGTTAAGTATGTATCACTGATATAAGCTTTAGGGTCTAGTCGAAGTTAATGGGCTTACTATGTAAGCACGGCCAAGTCATTTAATTTCTTACATACAAATGGAGACACACACATCAACTTCACAGAATTGTGAGAATTAATAAATCAGCATATATAAAGTGCTTGGTCCAGAGTCTGGCACAAGTGAAGCCTGTGATAAATGTTACATATTTGGAAAAATCTTGTGAATGAACACAAACACTACAAAGACTAGAAAATGATATGAAATTTCAACATAATCTCTTAAGTGGAATAACAATTTTTTTCTTTTAAATTCTGTTTATAGATTTTCATTACTCAAATAAACCCAGCAATATATTAATATATAAACACCTCCCTTTTTTTCAAGAGGACTTAATAATACTCTTTTTGACCTATTAAGATTTTCTAGTATAATCCAGTTTATGCATATTGTGTTTAGGGAAATAGAGTACTTTTATTGATTTAATCTGAAGAGTAATACATTTCACTTTTATTCTTCAGAGTCAAACAGGCTACTCATATTTCATCCCATAAAAGTCTTTTTCTGCACTCTTACACATTTTGCAGATTAAGTTCACTCTGAAAGGATTATTGGAACATAAGGTTAGGAGAACAGAATAGATAAATGCCTCTCAAAAGCGAAGTAGAAGGACAGAAACATGACAACTTCATGATAGTTACAGGCTAAAAGTATGTTTTATTTTAATTATATAAGGCCAGAAGTTAATGCAATAAATATTTCAACTCTGTGGATAATCTCTTTGTGGGTAAGATGGAAGCAATTCAATTGTTTTGTTCAGCAGTTCATCCAGTCTGGTGACAATCATTCTGAAAGAAGAAAGAATCTCGTTGAGGGAAATGTGAAGGGGCAATACTCCTTTCTAGGCTTGAGACCCATGGGAGAGGGGAATCAATTATGAGAGACAGCTATGCATTTCAGAAATCAAAGTACAGCTGTGCCACTTTCCTGTTGGGGGTGAAGAGGGCGGGCTGGAACAAAAAGAATTGAGGATACTGCAAACACCAGTCACCATTATTTCAAAGAATAATGGATCCCTCAACAATCCTTCGCTTTCAGCCCTAAACTTTTCTACTCCTCTGTGTTTCTGATAATACATGCCTACATTAGCTCATGCATACCACCCAAATTCGTCATTTTGTTATCTTCAGACTCAGGCCACTCCATCACAAACACTGCCAGTGAAAATTCCCTGGAATTAATAAAAACCCTGAAACTGTTTTCAAGACATCCTTCTCCATGACTGCCCATTCCAAGACAAGCCTACCACACCCTTTCCATGAATGTCCTGCTTCTTTTTCACCCCTACTCTGCCTCTATAACCAAATTCTTTGGTATACCCCATCTGTTTACGTTTTATCATCCTCCAACCTGGCCTCTTGCTGCAGAGCCACTACTTTCATTCTACAACCTGTAATACTCTGAACAGGTCCCTGTATCCGCTGGGACTCAGTTTTCTTGCCTGTACAATGAACAGCTAACTGCAGTTTTCTCCATCCTCTTTGGGCTCTGAAGTTAAGACATCCCTGGGCATACGTCTTCCTCCAGTCATTCTGCAGAGAATTTCAACATGTCTGTTCTGCTCAAAACTCTCTTTCAATATGTAGAAAGTAGGGATAATCTTGATCCCCAAGGCTGGTGTAGAATAAAAACAATGAACCTTGGTATGGTTGTGCATGCCTGTATTCCCTGCACCCTGGGAAACTGAATCAAGCAGGAAGCTTGCAACTTCAAGCCCAGCCCAGGCAGTTTAGTAACTTAGTGAAGTTAAAATAAAATAAAAATAAAATGAGTTGGAAATGTGGCTCAGTGTGAAGGCTCTGGTCCAATGCCAAGTATGGCCAAAACGAAAACCAAAAACCAATGAGACCTTGTGCCTTACAGATCACACTGCAGTTGCCATTTCTCTTCCACCTTACAGAACATTATCACATCTATGAAGTTCTCTGGTCTTGTATTTCTAAGCACAGTGTTTACTTCTATCCACACCCTGGGAATAATTGTTTCTTGTATCAGATATAAAATCTTCTAATTTTCAGTTCTTTCATGATCTAGCATTTTTGGTAGAAGTACCGCGTCATTTAATAGTCTTCTGCACCTTCATTTTTAATGACTGTCTTGTAATTCACTTAATATATCCCTTTGAAGCATTGAAGTCACTTCCAATTTTTAATATAAATAATGCTGAGATGGAGCCCCTTCCATCTATTATTAAGTATTCGCCTGGGATAAAGTTACAGGTTAATAGTATGAGAAATATGAGGTTTTGATAGTTAATTTGCTTTGCAGAATGTATAGCCAATGAGCAGAAGACAAAATCCACTCTTCTACACCCCTCTGAGCTGGGTGATATTATTTTTTAATGTTGTATTCTATGAAAATCTATTTAAATTAACATGCTTGAGGTTGAGCACCAGGTACTTTTTCTATACTTCTTGTTCATATCCTGTTCTTCTACTAGAGTATAAATTTTATTGATTTGCAATACTTTACTGTATCAACAACATAATTAGTTTAGTACCCTGATAATGGGGGGACTGTACTAGTTGGGGAACTTTTGGTTCTAAAGGACAAAACCAATTTGAGCTGTTTAGTTTCAGAAAGGATCCTTATCATATGAATACTGAAGTATCCTTCTTCTATAAGGAGAGTAGTATAGTGTATTATGTATTTGTTATATTATTGCAAACAGTTTTCCCAGCTTATTTCTATCTCAAAAATGGGAACATCACAATTTCACTGGTTCATTTAAGACTGAAGAAAATATAGGTAAGTCATGACAATCATACACACATACATACAAACATCAGTGCTACATGGTAAGTAATAAGGTACCATATTCTTCTAGACCCTGTGATAGCCTGTTACACAGGTATTATCATTCCTCTTTTACAGGTAAACTGTAATAGGCACCCATAGATAGTAAAGTGATAATTAGATTTTTATTTTTAAAAATAAGCACTACCTTGACCTTAGAAAGTTTTATTCCCAGCTGTATTTTAGTTACATTCTTTCTCCCACATGCTTCCAGAGACTACTCCAGTTTTTCCACTGGCACCAAACAAGTTACTATCTTCTGCACCATACATTCTTTCAAGTAAATTCTCTTTTCCTTCTTCTGCAATATGTATTTATTATCGACCATTCTGATAATAAATATTTTTGGGTAGGAACCACAGCTACTTTATCAAACAATACAGACTCAACCCAATGCGTTACTTTCTTCCAAATACCCTTGAAGGTACTTCAGCTGCTTATACATTCGCGCCTTCCACAGTAACAACACACACCTGAATGTTCGCTCTAGTTCGAGGCAAAACCCTGCTCTCTATGAATTTATCATGTATGACCTGTACTGAAATTCTAGATGAAAAAGTATTCACAGAACCTGTCTAATTTTCTGGTTGCCCAGTGTATTGTTATTAATGTGTGTAGGCT
>RJWT010041859.1:0-12220 GCA_004365215.1 Cuniculus paca
ACTCTTTCCATTTTCAAGATAGGTAACATACTCCTGATTTGCCAGTTTCTGAAATCTATCGATAAAGAAGAAATGCATTAACTCCCTACCTGCTAGATGTCAGATGTGCCAAATTTATGTCCCCTGTAATAGAAGAATGAATCCCAAAGAACAAAGGAGGTTAAGAGTAGGAAAGTTTTATTGAGAGAGAGTCCCTGCAAGAACGGGGAGTTCCTAAAAGTGGGCTACTACCAACATGGTAATTTGTCAGTGGTAATTTACATAGCAAAGTCACAATGTGGGTATAATTTGGGCCAAGTTATAATCAACCAATTACAAGTACAGCCACTTAGCTAATATTGATCCAATAGGGAAGCAGGTTGTGTAACAAGGGTATATGGAAAGAACAAAGGCATTTTTGGAGTAAGGGATGGGTCCAGATGCTGTGGTAACACACCTGTGTGTCTTATGCATATCTGAATTTAATGCATTGGGTTATACTAACTACCATGTAGCCTCAAGTTCTGCTTGTCTCTTGCAGAAGTATGCAACTCTGGTCATCGTGACTTTGAGGCGTGGTCTTCTTCAGATGCACCTTCAACCCCAATTCTGATGTTTGTACTTTTCACCGACTTCCTTGAGGGCCCAGTCCTTCTCTAACTGTGGATTAATTTTTGTGTAACTTAGCTGCCTATGACACTATAACTTCATTAACCTGTGAGAGTTGGTATGCGTACTCTCTCTGGTATTAATTGCATAAGTCCCAGGAAACAATTCTTTGGTTTTGCTTAGCTGCCACATGTCCCATCAACTGCATTGAGGGAACTAGGGTACAGGTGCCAACATAGACACACTCCTGTGGTAGCTTTGAGGAAATAAGGGTTGAAAACTTTGAAAGAGCGTGTTACAAAAGAAGTGAATAGAATGGGAAAATTTATTGGGAACCCCAGAAAAAACCCTGATCTCTTGTTTGATGCTGTGACACAAGGGTACAAGGAAAAACTCAGACAAAATAAAAGTGAAATGAGGAACTTGGATGATCTGTGATCAGTGCTGGGCAAACAGCTCAAACTAGCCAGATCTATGGTATTTATTCATTGCACAATCTATGGAATGGGATGAGGAGGCCACATGAGGTTCCGGGGATAAGACACTGGAAAAGGTAGCGCTTGTAAAGGAGGAAACAAAACATTCTTGTATCAAGAATAGAAGAGACAGAGAATAGGCCATGGTTAATGGCTAACTGATTTTTCAAGTAAAATAAACTACAATTCTGCAAAAGGAATTTGGGAAGAGTCACTTGTCCTCAGCTGCCATGTTATCTCATATCGGAGCCCCAAAGCTTTATGGACCATATCTCTGGTCTCTGCGGTGGCCATTGGTGGGGAGAAAACGCTGTACTGAGCACCATTCCTAGTGTTCTTATGAGTCACATCATAGGTTTTGGTCTGATTCACTACTTAAAACAAGCCTTTTATGTGGTTAAGTCCTTAGCCTACACTGCTTACAGTCTGCTGTGGGTGTAATCAACAGGACAGTCTTCCACAGGAAACCATCTTAGACTCCCAGAAAGAGGCATAGTATCTTGTATCAAGTATTTATTGGAGTAGAATTTAAGTTTTAAGACACAGTGGAGGGCTTTGTCATTTTTTTCTGGCAAAACAATATATAAGATACCTAGAAATAAATTCCAAGAATTGACAAGCTTAATGATGAAGCCATATCTAAATATATTTTACATAAATATTTTAGATAAAACAAACATTTCTAAACAACATTTTTAAATAAGAAAATGTAGATTTTAATCATGCTTGAAAAGAAAGAACAGTTTAAGATAATATAAAATTAACATTATGAATAAGGGCAAAGTCACATAATCAGTAGAAAAATTTGAAGAAATGATCCAGTAAGAACATTGGATTAGGAAAATCCATATTCCTTCATTCATAACTCTGAAAAGTAATGTTATTGGAAAGTATTTGGTGAGGTAATATTCTCTACAACAAAAGTAATCAGAAAATATCACATCAGTAAAGTTTTCAAAGGAAGCAATATTCTCATTATTGTTTAGGTTAAATGGCTGTGATTATATTAACTAATTAGTTACTCTTCCTGAAAGTAGTGAATATTTTAAAAAATCACCTTTCATAAGTATAATGGTGAATGATTCGAGGCTATCAAAGACTTTTGCTAAAAACATGGTTTTACTGCAATTTAAATATCATCCCTCTCTTCATAAAAAGTCATTAAAGATATATTTATGTCTTATGCAGCTTCTTCATTACTCTATGAAAACAAAATATCTGAAGAAAGAGTAAACAGATATACTTTTGGTGGCAATGTGCATTTTGTTATAAAGTGTGCCCCTGTTATTTGTAGAATAAAGAAATGCATTAATATATTTTAATGATATGCAAGCTAAAGATTTTTGTAAGAAAGTTATTTTCCAAGCTTATGCACATTGTAAATATTTTCTGACTTAATTTAAAAGGGAAAATTTCATCATTTAAATAAATTATTATATAGGTCATTATCTCCATCATTCTTTTCAATTTTGTTCTTAAATCAACTAATACTATCAATTGCATTTTACAAACACATTACAGTTTAGTGTTTTTAGAACTTTAAAATTTTGAATCAATTCCATGAATGAAAGTTTGATTTTATGTAAAATACATTATGTTCAGGTCAAGCAGATATCAAAGTATCAATTTTAATATCCATTAACTTTTCTCCATCACTCATAATTGGTATTTGTCCTTCAGATATATCTTTACCCAATCAATTTTAAAGGAATTCCTCCAACTTCACAAAAAAGTAGTCTTTAAGTAATCCATGTTCAAAATATAATTATAACCACTTCTGTTTTCAATATGCATTCTTCCAAGTTGTCTGTCATATCATACTATTTGAATATCAATCAGTCAACATCTTTTATCCATGAACAATTCCCCATCCCCTGTAAAAAATCTATAATCAGGACAAGACAACAACTTTTAATAAATAATTGAAAACAAAGTTTTTCACCTATTCAGGTATTCTTTGGGAGACAGATATCTCCTACTGATTAAGGTCATAATGTTGGCTCTCAACTAATATGACTCATTTCCTCATATTGGAACAAAATCTTTTGAATTACAAGGTAAATTTCTTTAGCTGTGTCTTCAGTATTTGTGTATGATACTTTTAACATTTTTTTAAGTATTCTACCTACTCAGAAACAATATTATCTAGAAAAGATAGAATACATCAAAATTCAAGGGAAGGATTAGAAGCTGGTATCTCTGTTCTACAAGGTAAGGGGATTTAGTGCATACCTCCCCAGTGATGAAGCTGCAGTGTTGTAATCAGTGAAAATTCATGGCTCTTTGATCTTCTAATAAGCATTAATTTGCATGGTAATTTGCATAGTTAAGTTGTGAAAATATTCCTTTGATTTTGGAAATAAAATGCCTGGACAAAATTTTGTTCTTGTTTATTACACAGTTTTTCCAGGAAGATATTTTCACAACACACAGAAAAAAAGCGAAAGTTAAACAAGGTAATTTATTTGTCTCTTACATCAAGGAAACGCAGAAGTAGGTGGTCCAAAGTAGGTTCCTTTGTAGTATTATTTCGAGTCAGGAATTGCAATGCCCCCTATCTTGCCTTAATGACCCAGGATTGCCTTCGCCATTCTAGAACTCTTGTGGTTCCAGATGAATTTTAAGAACATTAACTCTAGTTCTGTGAGGTATGCTAATGGTATTTTGATTGAGATTGCATTAAATCTCTATAACAATTTTGAGAGTGTAGTCTTTTTCACTATGTTGGTTTTTCCTACCCAAGAGCAAGGGATCTTTTTCCACTTTCTTATATCCTCTTCAATCTTCTTTTTCAGAGTAATGTAATTTTCAATATATAGATCCAAGTCCTAATCAAAAAATGAGCATCTGAGATGAATGCACACTTCTCAGATGAAGAAATACAAATGGCAAATAAATATATGAAAAAAAATGTTCAACGCCTCTGCTCATTTGAGAGATGTAAATTAAAAGAACACTGAGATTCCATATCCCTCCAGAAACAGTGATTATCAATAAAAAAATCAACCAATAACAAATGCTGGAGGAGCTGTGAGGAAGAAGAAACACTTCTCCACTGTTTATGGGAGTGTAAACTGCTGCAACCACTGTGAAAATAGGTGTGCAGATTCCTCAAAAGACTAGGATTGGAGGTCCCATTTGACCCAGCTATTTCCCTTCTGTGTATCTTACCAAAAGAATTAAAAACATCATACCTCAGAGATATGTGTGTACCCATGTTTACAGCAGCACAATCTGTAATAGTTAGATCTTGGAAATAACCTAAATGTTCATCCACCACGAAGTGGGTAAAAAAGTTGTGGTATTTTTATACAGTGGAATACTACTGAGCCATAAAGAAGGATAAACTTGATACATTTATAGGTAAACAGATGCAACTAGACCATACTCATAAGTGAAATAAATCAGACACACATGTGTAAACGTCATATTGTCTCCCTAGTGTGAGAAGCTGAAAGAAATAATATATGCATATGTATTATATATACTATAAATATATGATAGTTAAGATAGTTATACTACTAATTTCCCTTAGTTTATTGAAAAGAAAGATTTGTACTAATATTGTTTGGACAATTAAATGAAGATGTCTTATACTTTGAGTAACTAATTTAAAGATAACAATATGCAATGTATTAACTATTCTTACCTTCTAATTATCATGTTTTGAAAATTTGTTATTTTTTTACTCTTTAAAAAAAGATCGTGCCGGGGATTTAGCTCAGTGGCATAAGTGCCTGCCTGGAAAGCACAAGGTCATGAGTTCAATCCCCAGTACAAAAAAAAAAAATTGTGCAGTTCTCATTAGATATAATGGAGAAATCTCCTAATACAGGACATTAGATAGAATTCTCTAAATGGTATCTTTTGTGACAAAAAAATTGAATATCTGAAATAAAAAAAATACTGAATGGAATTTTCAGCAGATCAGATGTTTTAAAAGCTTAGAGAATGTACCAACGATGTGAAAAGAAAAAAAGAGTACTGAACATAAATAGTAAAGAAGAATCCTGTGGAACGATACTGAGCAATATAACATACATGTAACTGTAAGCTGAGAAATGAAGGAATGCAAGAAGGTAAAGAAAAATATTTGTACAAATATTGGCCAATATTATTTCCTCAAATTTTAGACAAATTATAAATTTGCCAATGCAAGGAAGTTTCTTTTCTTAAGCAGAAGAAATAAGAAAAACAAACCCAGGTATATATTAACCAAATTTGCCAAATATGCTGATAAATACAAGTACAGTAAAACACCAAAGAGAAAGAACTACAGCAAAGCAAGAAAACGATAGACTTTCCACTTGAAATAGGCAATGGAGTGACAACAGTGGGTGTCAAAATCTGTATGATCAAAAGATGATTTTTAAAAATTATAATATAAATCAAAAAATTCTTTCAGGTTGACAGAAGCCTTGAAAATTCATCAGCAGTACCCATAAAGTACAGATATTTAAATACAGTCTTTTGGCAGAAGAAAAATTATATGAACTGAAAATCAATTTGCAAAAATTGGTGAAGAGTGCTTAAAATGATACAGAGGAAAACATAAAATCTTTTTTTCTTAATTTACACATTGTTACAATACAACCAACTACTTAAAGCAAATAATACCAAGGCCTTGGAAGGTTGTAACACCCTGCAGAAGAATAAAAGGTAAGAGGAGGATTAAGTATACTGCTGAAACATTCTACAGTATGTAGCAAGTGCTGCAAGGCTAGTAACTTTGGAATGTGGCAATGATAAGCATGGAAAACTTTATAATGAATGCTAAAGTAACCACTAAAATAGAGAAAAATAGTGTCAGAGAAAATATATACTCCTAAAAAAAAGGAAAAAAAAGAAATTGATCTGAAAGAAGAAAAGAAAATAGAAAACACGGAACAAAACGAGAGGTTTAAAATTAACAGCAAATTACTCACTCTAAATATGAAAATACAAAGAGGTCTAAAAACGGTGAAAGGTCTCCACACGAACGCTAACCCTAAGTACACTAGAGTGATTCTACGAACATCAGTAGTAGACTTCAATGTAGCAAACTTTATCAGTGATGCAGAGTTCTACTTCAATAATGATACAATGGTTAGTTTATCCAGGAGACACAGAAAAGTGAATGTGTCTAATAACAGAGTTTTCAAAATATAAACTATAAACTAATAGTAGGAAAGTTCAACACTCCTCTCAGTTATGGAGAAAACAAGTAGATTTAAAAATTGCAGAATTAAGCATAGACACTTTATTTAAAATTCCCATCAAACAACTTGATCTAAAATGACATTTTTAGGAGAACACTTATTCCCCTACTATACATACATCACTCACCAAAATTAACAGCATTCTGAGATGTAAAATAAGCCTCAATTTCAAAGGAGTTAAATCTATGGGGTATTATGTGCTCTACCCACAGTGAAATTAAACCAAAAATCAATATGAAATGTATATGCAATAAACATATAACTATTTAGAACTTAAACAATATCCCTCTAAATAATTAATATATCAAAAGAAGAAATTTATTGGAAATTATTTTGATCTGAAGTAACAAGAAAGTACAACCCACAAAAAAAGTGTGTGGACAATAAAATAGTGCTTCGAGGGAAATTTGTAGCAGTCAATACGTACACTTTCCAAAGAGCTAAAAATCAATTATTTCCGCAGCTACCTTGAGAATCTAGTAAAAGAAAAGCAAATTATAAAAAAAAAGTAAACAGGTGGAAGGAAATAATAAAAACAGGAGCAGTAATCAGTGAAATAGAGAAAATCAATACAGAAAAATCAATGAAACCAAAAGCTTTTTGTTTGAAAAGATTAGTAAAACTGATAAACTTCTAAACAGTCTTATCAAATACAGAAGGTTAGCTTTCCAGTGCTGTGACTGGGAGGCTGGTAACTGCCTGAAGGTCATGCATGACATTTGATTTTACATGTGTAGACAAAATATCTTAATAGGCCTACTTTATATCATTGTGTATTCGTGAAAGAAATGAAAAAACAAGCTTGATTAAATACAAAATCATGCCATTATCAAACAAATGACTGATGGAACTGACAAGTTTAAGCACCAAAAAGAATACATGTTGGTAAGAAACTGCAGCTGTCTTCAAATATATTCAAGATGTCTGAAAGTTGCAAAGGTATTAGTCTTGTTATATGACTACTGACAGCATGAAAAATATAAATGCAAGAAAAGTAAAGCAGGAAAAAATGAATCCCCCCAAAAAGAGAATGTTTTCTGAATTCCCTGTAGCATAATACAGTATTTGATAGTCTTCCATGACATTATCATACCCTTATAATTACATATATCTCCTGAAGGGAAGAACAGATGTATATTGATTTCTTTACTCTCAGTATCCTAATATACTACAAATTTGTACATCACACACTCCTTATGATTTCAAATAAAAATATATTGCATGATGCATCATTATTACAGGAAAAAACAGAAATGGATGGAGGGAGGAAAGAAAGGAGGAAAAAAAGAAAACTGGCAGTTACTCAGTTACCCTCAACAGAAATGTTTAAGCAAAGCTGGTGGCCACTTCCTTTGACTTGTAATTGAGGCTGAAGGAGAAATGGAAGGTGGTACTGAAAGATTGGGATTTCCCAAAATGTGTACTTCAAAGCATTGCTATTCGCTGTCTGACACCACACTGCTGCAGTGTGCTCTCAGAACTTAAAGAAATGATACCCAGAAAGTGACCGGAAGCATATAGAAATATTAATAGTGACCACACAGCTTAATTTCATACCTAATTGTATCTAGTTATGAAATTTAAAGCTCATGATTTGTATGGTTTTATTTCATTGTATAATATTCCATTTTTATTTTATTTCATAAAATTATAACTCTACCACAAAGAAGTTTTTTTTTTTAATTCTACACTCTATATAATTTAAAAGCATTGCTATAGAATGACACCTCCTCCTTCATCCCCAAAAGATCTTACCTTGTAATCTTTCCAGGAGAAAATTAGCTTGGGGTATGAGTCACAGGATTTCTCTTACAATTGATGAGTACACATTGAACTATTAAAGCATATTCATATGAAAGTTTCCTTTTCCTCTTTTGTTTCCATATCCCATTATTTTTCCAGCCTTTCTGAACACAAAGTTATTTCCATGTAATATTATTAAGATCCTGGGGAATTAATGTTCCAAGGAATTCATTTAGATATGACATGAAAGTTCTGAGAAATTATCCTAATTTGGGACATTTTAATGATCCTATCAAAACGCTAACTCATTTTATAGAAAAATATATTCCAGCTGTCTTTTTTATATAATGGTAATAAAATGAACATCAGAGCTGCCCACCTAACACACTTCTAGCGTAAAATACAGTGCTGGTAACTATAGGCACCATCTTGCACAGTAATCTCTGGAACTTATTTTTTATACCTCATTTCCATGAATCAGGAAGCATTTATCCTTCTGTAACTGGCTTATTTCACTTAGAAAATGTCCTTTTAGTTCATGTCATCATTGTCTATGGCAGGTTTTCTTTTCTATTGAAGCCTAATATTCCACTGCCTACAAATACTGCAATGGCCATCTATGTTTAGCATATTCCTTCATCTCGGCTACTGTGAATAATGCTTTTTTGTTTGTTTTGTTTTTTGCGGCACCAGGGATTGAACTCACAACCTCACGCTTGCCAGGCAGGCACTTAGGCTGCTGAGTTAAATCCCCAGCCCTGTGAATAATGCTTTAGTGAACATGAGTATGCAGACATTGCCTGGATATCCAGATTTCAATTACATTAGGTGTGTATCCAGAAGCAGCATTGTTCCTTGATATGCTTGTTCTAGCTTTAATTTTTTATGAACTTGTATTCTATTTTCCATAGTAACTGTACCATTTCACATTCCTATCTCTTAAAAGGGTTCCAATTTCTCCACATCCTTACCAACATTTCTTAGATTTTTTTAACATGAGGTTCATTGGTTTTTAAACCAAAACTATGAAAATGCTAAAAGAAATCACAGGGTAAAAGCTTTAAGGGTCTAAGCAATGATTTGTTTCTTAAATATGACATCAAAAGTGCAAGCAAAAGTAGAAAAGCAGGACTATAGCAAACTAAAAGGGTTTCTTGCAAAGTTAAGGAAACAACTAATAGAGTGAAAATGCAATTTATAAAATGGGAGAAAATATTTGAAAACCTTATCAGATATGAGGTAAATAATCAAAGACATGTAAAGAATTTGTACAATGCAATAGTAAAATAACACTTGGTTTAAAATAAGCAAAAGACTTGAGGAGACATTTCTCCAAATCAGACATGAAAATGGCTAAGAAGTATATTAAAACATGTTCAAAATCGTTAACCAACAGGAAATTGTATCTGTTTCAATTCCATATTGAAAAGATTTGCAGTCATGAGAACTTAGTGGTTGTTCAATGAACTAGTTTTATTATAATTTTCTATTATCAAACATATATTGATTCTTCTTTTAAAAATATAGCTACGTATCATATATTTTAATTATATAAAAGAATGAAGCTAAAACTCATTTTACATGGAAAATTTGAAGTGAGATACTATGTTTAATGTCACCATAAAAATCAGATATAGAAAATAGTTTCCTGCTTCTTAAATGCACATTTGTTTGAGTAATAAATTTAATGTGTAAGCCTTGTATTAGTGAACCATAAAATGTATTTCTGTCATGTATATCTAAGATACTTTAAAATTCAACTTTCATATGATTTTTTAAGTGTTTTTAGGGCTGCAGAGCATGTTTTGCAGGGGGGCTAAACTGAGCTATATAGTCAGCCAGAAAGCATTTTTTTATACTTTTCCTTAAATAAAAATTTAATATCTTTGCTATCAAATCTACAGGACTTCTTTAAGATGGTGTCATATGCTTAGGGTTTTTTTAATCTGATAAATATATCTTATTCTGTATGTTCTTGGGTTTATACCACTAAGAAATTATTTCAAAATGTTTATTTCAAACTTAGACATAAAGTTATGGAAGAAGAAAGATATTCATTGGTATAGCAAAGCCTCCCATAATTTGAGAAATGTAAGAATTGTAAAGCTGTTAGAAAGTTTTTTCTCTCTTTATACTGTATCTTTGTTTTCCCTTTGGAAGACAAATGTTAATATGAGAGCTACGAATTAGATACTGAAATTAATCAGCAATGGTAGAAATTAGATAATTAAAAATAATACTTTGATTCACAAAATAAACCAAGTAAAAATTATTTCTGACTTCTCTCCTTTTAGTATTAAATACGAAAATGCTATCAACTATAGAGAGATTTCATTTCATTTTTGTATGTACTTCAATTGGAAAAGGTTACAAGAATGTGAATGGGTCTCACACTCAGCATAAAATATAGCCCATCCACAAAATAGTCAATGATTATGAATTTTAAGGTTCATTAGAATCAGTTCACCAATTGTGCATATTATTCCAATTTCAGAAGCTCTGACCTATGTCTGAATGAATGAAACAATCCTCTACAAACTTTAGTTTTTCTCAAAGAAGGGAAATATTTCAGACATTTGAAGTTTATGATTAACATTGATTAACTTGGTTAATGGCATTTTATCATTTATTTTGAAAGCAAAATCTTTTTAAAAATTTTTTTAAAAATTAATATTATTGGTACATTTTAGATATACATAATAACACTTACCATAAGAATTTGTGCCTGTACATGATATATTTTGATTCTTCATTTTTCCCTTTTCCCCCCATTCCTTAAATCCTCTTTCTCCACCTTATCTGCAAAAGCTTTTTTCCCCTTATCCCTTCTACTCTTTTTTTTCATTTCCCTTCTTTCCTTTCTCCATTCCACTTCTCTTGTTCTCCTTCCCATTTGAATATTTTCTTCCTATTTCACAATATCTATTATACATTTTGGTCCTTATTTACACTTTCAGTTTCTTACATCAGAGAAACAGTGCAATATTTGAATGTGTGGGTCTCATTCATTTCACTTAAGAGTACGGTCTCTAGGTGCATCCATTTATCTAGAAATGTCTCAAGTTTACCCCTCTTTATGGTAGACTAATACTCTACTGTATTAAAAAAGATCACATCTTCTTTATACATTCATCAGTTGTTGAACATTTGGGTCATGTCCAAGATTCAGCTATTACAAACTGTGCTGCTATGAACACAAGTGTGCATGTATTGCTGTGGTACGATGCTTTTAAGTCTTCTGAGAAGATATCAAGAAGGGAAATAGCTGGGTAAAATGGAACCTCTAGTTTTTGTTTTTTGAGGAATTGAGGTAAAATCTTCAAAATTGAAGTTTTTCATGGAAGTCAAAACTCAAAGGCAAGAATATAGAACTCACTTTGTATCTTTTAAAAAGTTAGTTTTGCTTTATGGCTATGGATATAAGAAGTTTCTCAGAAGAAGCAAGACCGAAATATCACAGGTGTGATTCGCAGTTATATATAAGTGTAGGATACATGCTATATCGGTAATGTGTACTCACTGATATAAGAAACAGCCTGAGTTTAGAGTGTAAGAATTGAAGGGAATGGAGGCTCTGTTCCATGGAGTTCTCTAGGCATCCATCCTGCTGTCCTCATTTGTGTTTTCTTCCTTCACTTCCTGTGAGTCCTTTCCATTCCATTTGCAGGTGAAGGAGAGCCAGGAAACAGGGGCAGGGTCCCCTCTTAACTCTACCAACGAAATATCCTAGTCTTGATATGAAGGTCCAAATATATTTTTTTGGTCCAAATATATAATGAATATAGAACACTGTAAAAATCATAGTGTATTATACATTATTTGTATTGTGTAATTCTCCATATAACTGTTGTCAGTATTTATCATTGCTGCATAAAAGAGTTTAGATATACTCATAATTTAATCATTATTGAGGACCTGGCCAAGATCCCTGTCTGATTACTTTTCTCTTGTTGTTGAGACAAAATACATGATGCCCAAAGTGAAGGAAGGAGA
Source organism: Cuniculus paca (assembly GCA_004365215.1). Taxonomy (NCBI): domain Eukaryota; kingdom Metazoa; phylum Chordata; class Mammalia; order Rodentia; family Cuniculidae; genus Cuniculus; species Cuniculus paca. The sequence goes on from RJWT010041859.1 coordinate 11,999, forward strand.
GGTTTATTTCTTATGGTTTTGGGGGTTTCAGTCCATACTTAGCTAGGTCCAAGGCAGGGTGATGTGGCTGAGGGGCAACCATTCATGGTGGCTACAAGTGGCAAGAGCAAACCGTGCAAAAGAGTGATAAAAAACCTGCCTCCTTCTCAACCTTACATTGTAAGTCGGCTCCATGCCTGGGCAGGTGCAGCACTCACACTACCAACCTCAGCACTAGACAAC
>RJWT010041860.1:0-12256 GCA_004365215.1 Cuniculus paca
AGAAAATCTAGAAACCACAGCAGGCAATTGGCCTTCAACAATAACCTCAGTGACTGGCTCCTTCCTTGTCCCAGGCAAGTGGGGAGTGTCTGTCCCCGGGCAACTCCTCCTTTGCAACTTCATAGCAATTCTCAGGTCTCCAAATAAGGACCTGGCTGAGAGGAGGGAATTCTCTGAGAATGGGAAGAGAGCAATTTCTCTCTGGCTGTAGTGTATAAAACACGACCATGTAACACTGAGCGGCTCTTAAATCATTTATATTTCCCTTTTTTACGATGCCATTGCAAATTAGCTATTTTTTGCATTTGTAATTAGAGGCTGGAACAGATGGGGAGGCTGTGGTGAAGAGAGATAAATCTGAGGCAGTAACCAGGGCCGCGGGCCGGCAGCGGCTGCTCCGTGTCCCTCTGCTCTGATTCATGCAGGAGCCACCCGGAAGCCAAAGCTCTGGGACAGAGTTTGGGGGCCCTTCCTCCTGTCCTACTTCTTCTCTACATTTGGGGAGACTCCTGCTTACCAGTCAGAAGTCCCTCCCCACCACAAATCCCTTCAGTTCTCCTCTTGATTTGGAACAACTTAAACTCTCTCCATCATATATAGACCCTGGGCATCGATTTAAAAGTCATGACAGGAAGCATTTTCCAGCCAGGGCTGAGCAGAAGTCAAGGAGCCTTTTAGAGAGAGATAAGGGTTGCAGCTCATTATCAATGCCTCATTTTGTCTGGAAACGATTTCCAAGGGAACAATTGGCAAACGCATGTCGGTCCTGAGCATGGTGTTTGCCACATGGCAGTTACTTCATAAATACTTGCGAATAGATGCTTGACCCAGAGGATAATATATTTAGGAGCTCTACTATCATTTTGTTGGATGAAGCTGTTTCTGAAGAATCCAATCAGCCCAGGGATTCAGCTGTTATTAGCCCCAGCGCTAGAGCCAGGCAGGAGGAGGTGCTGTCCCCAGGGTCTGGGCTCTCCCTGCCCCCAGAGGGGCTGCAGGACAATTCACTCCCCTTCTTTCCCAGAGCATCACATCCAGCTGCAACCAAGAAATTGAAAGGCCCCTGAAAGTAGGACAACTTTCCAAGAGTCTCGGCTCTTTTCAACCTCACAGGAAGAGCTTTACGCCTGGGATATTGGATAGCAGCGTGGGTCCGGTTAACACATCCCTCCCACCACAAATCACCCACATGCATTCTTAGATGATATTGGCCAAATAAACTCTTGGCTAGCAGGGCGCTGGCTTTTGCTGAAATGTAAAATGAGGATGGGAAACCAGATCTAAGACCTGGTATTGAGAATCTGGAACTGGTCTGAGATCCATTTGGAACCCCACTTCTGTTCTTCCTGCTGTGAAAATATAATTCTGATTCCATGGCATGTGATAATCATATGACACGGCCTTCCCTAAAAACCATTCCTGCCCAACTGAAGCCAGTCTGCAGAACCCCATGACAGCCAACAGCTGAGGGAAGATGCTTTCCCCGGTAGCAAAGAGCAGGGCTTTGCAGGCGGAAGTCTTCCACAAGCAGGACACTTTGAGTGATGACACTTTACTCTCTTTGTAAACTAAAACCTTGCATTTGTTACCAAGTGGAGAACACAGCATTAGACAGGAGTTTCTAAAAAAGAATAGACTACTTGCTGGGAGTGTTTTGAACTTCTTAAGTGCATTCACCATGATACCTGGAGTAGCAGGGGGAAATGTATGTATTTACTTATTGCAGGGCTTTACCCCAGGGTTCTGTGCCGAGGAGACTGCTGATGGAACCTGCCTGGCCTGTGGCATTTGTGAAAGGAAGGGACAGTATCACCCTGGTTCCCTGGTCCCAGACACTTCTCTCTAACCACAAACTGCATGTGTTCTCTGGCATCCTTTGTGTTCTAACCCAGTTACACGCCGCTTAGGCGCATGTGCCCGGGTCAGTTGGCTTGCTTCTGACCAAATCAAGGGGGTTTTATTTCAGTAAAAAGGGAGTATTTATTCAAAGCTAGCTCTGAGGAGATGAAGGGGATTCATTTTAGCAAGGAACAGAAAGAAGGGAGACAGCAGACAGGTCCAGGTTTGGTTCATCACCTCCTGGGCTCCGACCTCGCCTCTCCCTGCTCTGTGGCCTCCAGGTACCAGATCTGCATATTCTGTCCATTCCTTGGGCTGAGGAGAGGTGAGCAGTAGGCCTGAGGAAGTTTGGAAAAGCTACTTACTTCTAAAGGAAAAAAAATTTAAAAAGCCTCTGAGTTTTCAAGTTCCATTTTGCAGCGCTGTGCCAGCAAGACGCAGAATGTTGTAGGTCCCCTCCAGACTCTAGGGGGGCTGTAGACCGCCAGCGACACCAGCTCACAGTCTTGCCCTGGGCAAAGCTAGTCACTCCATGCCTTGTTCACAGGCTAGTGGCCTGGGTCTCAGCTGTCCTGCCATAGGGAGACACAGAACAAGAATTGGTGGCCTGGTGGCTGCTGGGTTAGCGTTTCCCCACCTTCCTCAGTTTACCCTAATACTATCCACTCATTCCCAGCTCTCTCTAACCTCAAATCCAAGGGGGAATGGCCACACCTTTCACTGGGGTGAGCAGGCCGGGTGAAGGCAGCTTCTGCAGAACAGGAGCCAGCAGCGGGAACCACCAATGCTCTCCCGGCAATGTCGTATATATTTAGCCTAAAACAACAAAGTCCTGGCTTTGGCCTGGCAAAAGAAACAAGATAGGTCATTTTTGCTTGGTGTGAGCTTTCTACTGTTAACAACCCAAAATGTGCTCCGAGCTCTGTGTCCTCCAGTGAAGTCTGGAAGCATGTGGTCAAGGCCACCCATGTCCTTCAGGTCACGATGTGGCCTTGAGATGATGTCCTAGTCTCATTTCACAAGCACTTTACATCGCTGCAGTCTAAGGTAGCTGTTTTAGTGACAAGATGGCATCATATCTGCAATTCAGAGTCTCTCTGAAAGGTTAGAACACAGAAAAATACTTGCAGTGGTTTTCCATGGAATGGGATTTCAGATTCTTTCTCTTTTTGTCTTTTCTTTGTGGTTTTCTGTATTAAATTTTCTATATTCAATAATATTACATTTATATTTAGTAGAAAATCAAATCTTGTTTCTCACAGTAATTTTATTATTTTGGAAACACTTATTTTTCATAAAGATATCACTTATGTTGACATGAAATGGGTTATTTTTAAATGAATTAAAATATTTAAATTTCCTTTTAAATTTTATAGTCCAGTAAATAACGATAAGTAAAACCTATAGGAATGGAATTTTCTTGGTTTCCGTCTCGGTTTCGGTTTCCATTTTAGTTTCAGTTTCCGTGATAGTGGTGGCTCTGGGGATTGAATTCAGGGCCTCATGATTGCTAAGCACACATTCGACCACTGAGGTGCACTTCCAACACACTAAAAAAAGTAATATGATAGAACCTTCAATAATTAGACGATAAAGGGGCCCTGGAGCCAAAAACCTTGAGGACCATATTCACAGTATAGTAGATGCAGTAAGATTTGGAGGTGAATCTAAATTCAGGCTCCACTTCTATCACTTAACTGACATTAATTTTAGTGAATTTACTTAAGTGCATGCTCCGAAGTTGGGCTGGGTTCACAGTTTTGGCACAGCAGCTTGCCACCATCTTTCAGGCAAGTCACTTTACATCCCTTGGCAGGGTCCATAAAGTAGCTGCCTTGTCAGGTTCCTGTGAGCTTTTTTGGGGCGGGGAGAATAAGGTCCAGCTATGTAGTCCAGGCTGGCCTTGAGTCATGATCTTCCTGTGTCAGCCTCCTGAGTGCTTGGATTATAGGCAAGCACCAGCATCTTTCACCACGGCATCAGAATTTTTAAATGCCTGTGACGATACCCAAACACGAGAACTCAGTAAATGCTAACAACTAACCAGTCCAAAAGAATTTCAAATGAGAAAAAGTCCTTCCCTTGTCATCATCTCATGGCTAAAACTGTCAGTAGTAAAATGTGATTTTAAAGGCGCTGAATGCTATCACCAAATGCACCCTTCTCTGTCCTCACCCCCTGCTTCCACTGGGGAGGTGCTGTCATCAAAAGAGAAGCTGTGATTCTAAAGCAACAAAAACATAAAATTGCTAGTCAAGTGTGGTGACACACACTTGTAATCCCAGTATACTGGGAGGCTGAGACAGGAAGATCGAAAGTTCAAATCTGGCCTGAGAAACTGAGCAATTTATCAATATCCTGTCTCAAATTTTAAAAGAGCCGAGCATCTAGCTCAGTGAGAAGGCTCTGAGTTCAAGCCTCAGGACAGCCAAAAATAAAAAAAATTGCAGGTTGGCAGAGGAGGCTGGGAAGACCTAGGAGACCCAGCCAGGCCAAGGGATGCCTAGGACCTGCTGGACACAACCAACATTCCCCAACGAAGCCCAAATATGCCGCCCTCCCTGTCCCTGCCACACCATGTGGTCTGCTGAAACTCTGGTTTCCAATGTTTCTGGAGTCCCCAGTCTGACCAAAACATTGTTCGTGCCTCCCTTCCTTTTCCCTCTCTTCTCCCCTCCTTTGTTCTCTCTCTTCCAGTTCTCTTGCCATTTCTTCCCCTTAATCCCTTCCTTTCGTCCCAAATCCCTCCACAGCCTCTCCTCTTGGAGCCAACCGTACTCTTCTCTGTCCATGAACCCGTGAAGGCCTCCTGGATCATTCCAGAGTCTGGGGGCGGCGTTTTAGAAGCTTCCAATTCTGAGGCAGGCCGCTCAGCCAAGCATCTTTTACTCGGCTAGGTGAACTATTTCGAGGACTTGGGCGCCCCCCAGTGGTATTTTCATTCTGCCAACTCCCACAAAAACAAGATCTCTTCATCCAGAGACAAAGGTGACTAGTTGGAATAAAAGGAGGTAGACAAGATGATGATCCTGTTGTAATAATGCATCAGAATCATCAAAATCCCTGATACCTCACTCCTTACGAGAAGGTAAACAGAGTAAAAAGTGATTTAAGCACAGAGCCACAACACTACAATCTTTAACATGTCTAGAGCTCCCCAACACAGAGGTAGGGTGCAACAAAAGCAGGGTGGCCCTAACCACAGATTCTGGCTCCCTCAGTTTTTGAGACCTTATTCTCTTTAAATGCAGATTATTCCACTCAAAAATTTCTTCTGTACCATCAGCCAAGGATGATAGCAAATTGCTTTAACTCATAACTTACAAAGTCAGATTGTCATAACCTAGAACTCTAGGAAATATCCTGAAACCATAAAAGCACGAGCCGGGATAAAGCAATGTGTTATTGTATCAATAATTCATACAATCCTGTTCAAGTACAATTCTGACAGACGTTAGTACACACTTGAGCTGGTAGAACATCTCCATTAATAACTGCTTAGCCGGGGGTGGTGACACACACCTTCCCAGCACTCGGGAGGCTGAAGCAGGAAGATCATTGCAAAATAAACTTCTGCTTGTCCTAAGAAGTTGTGCAGACCATTCCTGAGTTGCAGGCTCAAGTTCAGGGTAGCTTGGGGATAGTATTTCCACTTAGACATTTTTGAGGAAACCATAGTAGAGGCTTAAGAGTTCCTGACGAAGGGTGGGACATAAATTTCCGACCTGTGTGAATGTTTTTCAAGGGGTTCACATAGACAGCAATTACTCTTCGGTCTTATTTGAGCCATGCTAATTCCTGCCTTGTTCAAATTGATTTGATTTGAGGTGCCTGGTTTCATAGTGACAACATGGACACTAAGAGGAACAGTGATATTTTCTGAGAAAGAACAATTTCTATGCCTCTTCCAGAAGAAGAACTAGCCACTGTGGGACAGGATGGTGGTGGCTACTCCAGGTACAGAGGGAAACCAAGGCAGGTTGTCAAGGGCTGTAACACCCAGGCACCAGCCTTTTCTCCAGTAATTATACATCTCATTAGTAGAAGAAACCACAAAACAAGGAAAAGGCTTTCTCCTGATCAGCCTCTTGCAGGCCATTCCTAGAGGAAAACCCCAGACAGATCTATTAAGAGTGTTGATGCCAGCACTTACCTTTTCAATTGCACAATCTGCTGTGAGATTCTTGTCACAATTTTATAGGAACCACTGTAAAATGCAGACATGGAAACATACTGAAAATAAGGGCCCAATGAGGAAAGGCAGAGATTGAGTGTCTCAAGTGCTAAAATACTTTAGTCTGGAGTACTGTGGCTTATAATACCTGGTTGTTTGTCTCTTGTATGGACTGGGCCCATGTTCATGCGTCTTTCCACAAGAGTGGCTCCCAACCACCCAATTTATTGCACCAGTATGTAATTATAAAGAGTCAAATAATTACTGACTCCATTAACGAAGGCCAGGGAGTTGTGACCTGCCCCCCCAAACAGAAAGTCACTTTTAAAAAAGAGTAGTCTTCAGTATTCCATTTGGGAACAACCACCTTGCATTAGCGAAGCCTGGACGGACTCCAGCCCAAGAAACTAAAGTGCGTTCACTGCTCTCCCAGCATGACTGCATTCAGGAAACTTGGTCCTGCCCTAGACGGATGGAGGACTGATTGCCAAACTTCACTGGACACCAGAGTCATCTAGATTCATGGAATACGTGGGCCTGGCTCTCAGGGCTGTCAAGTCAGTAGGTTTGGGGTAAGACTTGAGAATCTGCATCTGTAATGAGTTCTTAGGTGATCCTGACTGCCATGGTCTGGGGTATTGTGAGCCACTGATTAGAATTTGCAAAATTAGCCACTTAGGCTAACCTGACTCTTTCTTTCCCAATATTTGCTTACCAAGAGGCACTGCCAGTGCTATTCAGTCCTGAAAAGTTTTTTCGCTCTGACTTATAGCTGAAGGAGATATGTGGATTTGAGAATGTCTGCACTGAAATCTTTTTATTAATTTCCACTGTAGCCTTATTAATACCCCAGAGGGATTATGACCCAAAGCAAGAAAAGCACTAATTTGTAAAATGAACCACCTTCCAATGACTGCCACTACCACACCAAAGGCATTTAAACCAAGTAAAAGGAAGCTCAACTATTTTTTCCTCTTACTCTGTACACTGGATGTGTTAAAAGTCAGCAGAATCTCTAAGATGTGTGAGACAAAGATTGAAAAGTAAAGAGTTAAGATCTAAATGTAGCAATTCAATAGCAAGAAGAGAGGTTTAGAAGCACATGATAGCCTCATTATTCTAAATTGCCCATTTTAGTACAGGATTCTAAAATTGGAAAAGAGATAGCAAATTCTACCTATATCTGTATCTAAATGGCTCTCTCACTCCTCCAGTACTGCAGAACTATAAATTGATGGCACAAAGGGGCTGATGTGTAATTCTCTGTGTATGCTCGGTGGCTGTGTCCTACAAAGGTGCCCTCAACCATGAACTCTTCAGCCAGTGTCTTGCAGGCTGGTCCCTCAGCAAAATGCTTAGTCCCAATTCATCTTCATTCAGTGACCACTCTCATTGTCATAGTCAATGACAGCGATGATAAACCATGAACCATCTCTGTGACTGTCTAGCTCACAGCTTAGTGATTAGACTTTAAAAAAAAATTATAGGATGAAGACATCCAAGTTCAGTTCTAGGTTAATTTCGGATTCCTGTTAAGAATTCTACTAGATTATTTCGCTGTTAAACTTTATGTTGTAAAAAATCTTTAACTTGTGAATGCTATAGGTGTATTACGATGAGATTGGGTTTGGAGAGGGTAATGGTCATATTTTCCTTAGGGGTCAAGATTGTAGATCTCAGGTCCAGGGAGATTATGAAGCATTGAGTCCTGGCTCATCAGAGTGAGGAAGGAAAGCAGAAGGACTTCAGGAAAGAAGCAAGAGTGGGATCCTCACCTGCATGGACTAGGCAAGAACTGGGAGAAACATTATAGAGCGGTATGAAAATCCACAGACCAAACAATTCTGCAACCAAGGCATTCTCCCCCCTGTAGTGTGATTATTGGGAAAGTTTAGGCTGATACCTCTTCCCACTGGGAATGTGCAGTGAAAAGACACTGCTTCCTGTCTGCAACCGGAGACACAGGCCCAGCTCTCAATGCCCACAACCCACAGCAGCATCGCCCTCACAATGCTGGATAAAAATAGTTGTTATGGTAATGGAATGTTTGTCAGGGACTGATGTGTGAGTGCTTTGCAACAGCATTAGGTAGAGCTGGATGCTCATCCAAGCACAGGTAGAAAGATACGTGTTGAATGTGGTTTTATAGGACTCAAAATGATGGCTCTTGCCTCCAGAAATGAAAAACTATCAATTGTCACATTCCGGCATTATTATTTACACATTTATATCCCACCTTGTTCCACAAATCATTTGAAAAGCTTGATGATGTGCGTGTCCCTTTAATGTAAGAAGATGTAAATAAAAAGTCAAGGTGATCGATCAATGTGGGCAGGATGGGAAACTATGACCATAAATGTTTATGAAATTCCTTAAACTGGTGACAGAAATGAAGAGATTAGGTTTTGCAGGAACTAAAGCAAAATAGGAGAAATGCAAAAATTTATGTTGTCTATGAAAAGAACACACATGTTACCAGAAGAGATGCTAGTTTCATGTGTGCACACACCAATGGGAAGTGCTCTGAGCTTGGGTTCACCCCCACTTCCACCTCTTGACCAGTAAGTCAGAGATTGATCTGAAAAACCCATGCACGCGTTCATTTGTCACAATGTCTTTGCCCAGTCTACTCCATCCATCTTTTCTCACCATCCTTTCTTTGCAATCCCAGCACAACTTTTCACAAAAGCTCTGCACGCATGGCAAGATCTAAGGCAGGAAACTGGCCATGAAGGATCACGTACACTTTTACTTTGCACATGCATTTTTTAAAAATCATTATTCTCTGCCTGGCAAGCACAAGGTCGTGAGTTCGATCCCTGGTACCAGAAAAAAAAAAAAGTCATTACTCTGTGTTCCTAATTAATGGCTTGTTTTATGGAAGAAACTGTTGAAACTGGGATGGGGGAAGGAGAAAAGAAGGAAAGGAAAAAGAAAAAAAATATATATATACACACACACACACAAAATAGTTTAAGATATACTACCAATTGCTATTAGTTCACTGAAAAGAAAGGTTTGTGCCTATACTGCTTGATCAATTTTCATGCTTACATCTTGTGATATGAACAACTACTTTGAAGATAACCATATGCAATGTATTAGCCATTGTTACTCTCCTACACTCTTCTTTTGAAATTTTGTACCATTGTTTTTTTCTTCTAAAAAAATAAATGGTTCAGTATACTTAAAGTTTTTGTAATATCAAATCCCAAATTATTAAAGATAAATTGAAAATTACAAGAAAGTCTTCAGAGTAAAAGCAAACATTTTAACAAATAAACCTCAAAAACAGGGACTTAGACTTTTGCATAATATGCTAACATCACCGGAAGCTGGTTTTACTTTGGCCTTGGTTGTCTTGGCTGTGTAACATGATGAAACATTACTATAACAAAGGAGTTCAAACAAGAGCAGAGGGGAAGGAGTTATCTATTTTTAGTTCTGGAAGTTTTTGTCAGCTGTGCTTCCTTATCTCATGATACGGGGCCGATCTCTCAGGGCGAGAAGCGCTCAGCGACTGGAGTCCTAGGATACATGTCCGCATTTTGTGCAAGAGGCCGCATTTGGAAAATTGGTGTCATAAGGCGCTAACCACAGATGAATGAAAATAGTGCTTTCTTCATGCCTAAAGCGATAAGATGCCTCCTATTTAAGGAATGTGCTCTCTTTATGACAATTTGCGTGCCAGATCCCGTGAATTTCCCTCCATTTTCACAAGAACAAAGAGTGAAACAGAAACTACAGTATACCAAAACTTTATGTATTTGAAAAAATTCTGTTAACTCAAAAATTAATTTTTTAGATAAATTTTGCTTTTATGTTTTGTTTTATTTGCAGCATTAGGGGTTGAATCCAGGACCTCACATATACTAGGCAAGAATTCCACCACTGAGCTACTAGCCCAGCCTTAACTTTGCTTCTTAAAAGCCTAAACTTAGAGAAAAAAAAAAAATCAGACTCACTGGATGACAACCTTTCTAATGTGAATTATGCATTCAACTGATTTATCAAGGAACTTAAATTCTTTGAGAGTATAAGGATAGAGTCTTCCTTTAACTACTGCCTTCAGGGATACTATATCAAATGAAGTTTCTTCCCTCCCCTAGTGATATCTTCATCAGAACCCATAATTTCTGATTAGACCCAGTTACTGAAACATATTCTGCTAAATTCAGTTTCTCCCATTCTTGACACGGGCTAGGTGTGGGATGGAGAGAAGGACTTGCAGCATGGGGTGAAGATGGTTTAGTTTTTCGTTCTTTTTCCCACTCTAGCAGGTTGGATTTGGTCGTCAGGCCGAGGGGATGCTTGCCTACCCCTGGGACTGCCTCGTCACTGGTGGAGGTAGAGTAAGGACAGGCAAGTATCTGAACCATGACAATTGATAAAGTAGCAGTGGTTATGTTAATGAAATGTGCACAGTAACACTATTGTTATGGTTTATATGTGGTTTGTCCTTCAGAGGTTTATGTGTTGGAAGTTGGGTCCCCAGCACAGAGGTTAAGAGGCAGAGGAACTTTATTATTTTTTTTAAAGAGAATAAAACAGATGTAGAACAGAACAAAACAGATCAGAACAGAACAATGCAAGCAATATAGGACTTCAGAACAAGATAACAGGAAATCAACAATGGCTACCATCGTGTCTCTTGTTTTCTTCGAAATAGTTGTTCATACCTTCACACACAATAAATTCATACAAAACAGAATAGTATAAAACCAACCAAACGAAAGAATGAGAGCATTACAGGCTTTCAAACCAGCTAGTAGAGGAACTTTAAGAGATGGAGTCTAGTAGGAAGTCCTGAAGTCATTGGGAACATTGCCCTTGGAAGGGATTAAGATAGCTCTCATGGAACCCTAATTCTCCTGAGAAGGCTGTTACAGAAAAGCAAGACTGACCTTCCCTACTATATGGCTTCCTGACTCAATACATGGTTTCTCCTTCTCACCTATGCACCCGCCATGATGCTGCCCATCATGATGTGAAAGCCAGGGGAACCCTGTCATAGCTACTACCATGCTATTTAAACTCTCAGCCCCCAGAACTCTTTTCATTTTGAAGTACCCAGCCTCAGGTATTTCACTATAGCTATGGACAATGAATGAATATAATCATAGATAACTAGGTATTCATCCAAGTGCAAGGGAACAGATGGGTTAGACATGTGGCTTTATAGAATTCAGAATGATAGCTCTGCAGCCAGCCTTGGGTTTGCCCAAACACTGGTAACCTAGTCTGATGTGTTAGATTCCACACAGAGAGTTTATCCTCTTTCTGTGAATAGTAGTCAGGGCCATCTCTGGCCCCTCCATCAGACAGCAGCAGTCTCAACTCCTTTTGGCCTCACCAGCAGCCCCCACCGCCGAGTATTTCCCACAGTGGTGCACCCACTGTTGGGCTTGGTAACCTCTGGGAAACCACTCAGTTCTTATCTCTCTCTGGGATCCGTCCTTCTTCACATCAGGCCACAAGAATGACTAGGATACTTTCCCTTTCTCTCCAAGGAACACAGAGCAGTTATTTGGGGGTAGAGTTGTACCCCACTTCTTCCCAGACCACTACCTGGTTCAAGACTTGCTGGTACAAAGGACTGTACTGGCCCTTCCCCTCAGGGCACTCTAGACCCGGATGTGGCAAGGGCTCCCCTGTGCATGTGTACCCCAAGCTCCAGGAAATCCATGTCAAATATAAAGAATTTTCTCAGTACCCTTCAGTCTGACTGGTTAAATCTTCTGCAAGGGCAGCAGAGACAAGTCTCCCCTTCCTGCAGGCACTCCAATTTCCACAAATGATTATCTGGAGAAAAGGAGAGAATCATGCTGAAGTAGAGACAAGGAAGACAGGGTTTGCATAAGTCCTGTTCTGGAGCACCTTTTACCAGGTCAGAAAGCAGAATTAAATAAAAGTTCTCAGGAGGTAAACTTGAGTATTATTTCACTTCTCTCAAAGATGTTTATGCATTAAAATTTTTAGAATAATGACTTCAACTAGAATTACACCCTAATCCCCTTCTTAGTGGAAGGCCCGTAAAGTTTACTTCCTAAAAAGTTTACATGAAGAAGAGAAAGAAGCTGGGCATGGTGGCTCACGCCTGTAATCCCAGCACTCTGGAGGCTGAAACAGGTGGATCATTGTGAGTTCGAGACCAGCCTGGGCTACAAAGTGAGCTCAAGGCCAGCCTGAATGGCATACTGAGACCCTGTCTCAAAAACACAAGAGCCGGGGATCTAGCTCAGC
>RJWT010041861.1:0-12230 GCA_004365215.1 Cuniculus paca
CTGCTCTGATGGGATCCCAGGGTTCCCCTTTTATTTTATTTTTGTAGTACTTGTACTGCACTACACACAAATGGTGCTGGTCATTGCTCTCTCTTTCTATTCATCTTTCCCAAGATGAACTCTGAAAGAGGATGCCACCTACTAGGGCCCTCTTCCCGCTCAGAACCCCATGACCCACCTCCCCAGCACCATTCCTGCCCACCTGCTACTCAGACAGGAGCTCATCTTTCCCTGCCTTCTTAGCATCATCCTTTGTACTCTTGCCTTCTCCGCCCAGACTAGGTCTTGGGATTTAGAAGGCACAACAATTTGCCTCAAGGACTGGTCCTCGTCTCTCCCTTGTTTAGCTGTGTACCCCAGTTCTGGGTGACTTTCTAGACTAGGGGTTGGCAAAATTTTTTTGGTAAAGAATCAGGGTAGCTGGGCACATGGTGCACACCTGTAGTCCCAGCCATTTGGGAGACTGAGGCAGGAGAATTGCAAGTTCTAGGCCTGACTGGGCAACTTACAGAGATCCTTAAATAAAAATTTTGAAGAAAAAAAAAAGCTGGAGAATGTAGTGTGGTGCTCATTGGTAAATCTACAGTCTGAAAAAATGAAAGTGAATATTTTAGGCCTCATGAGGCACAGATGGTCTTGGACTCCTCCTCATCTTTTCTCCCTTCTCCACCCCTCTGAAACTGTCACTCCTGGCTAGCTGTTTGTACACACACAGGCGATGGCTCAGGTATGACCTGCTGGTCATAGTTTGTCAATATCTGTCCCCAATTTTTACTCCTCAGTCGCATGAACACCTCTGGGAGTTTGTTAGAAACCAAATCCCCAGCTCTGCTCCACAGTACAGACTCCGAGTCCGCGTGTTAGAAAATTCCCGTGCACGTCACACACACATTAAGCTTCAAGGGGCACTAGTCTTTAAACGGCACCACTTGCTGCCAGCTGCAGTGGTGCAGGCCTGTAATCCCAGCACTCAGGAGGCTGATGTGGGAGGGTGGCAAGTTCACAGCCACCGTGGGTACATAGTACATTTGAGGCCCACCCAGGCTGCATAGTGAGACTCTAGCTCAAAATAATAACAATAACGGAAACAAAAAGGCAGTGCCCGCCTCTGTTCCTCCATCCCTGACCTCCAAGAATTTCTAGTTCACTCTGAACTAAACAGACACCCACTGACACTCCCATTTGGAGCTTTCTGGATGCCGCATAGGTGGAATGTGAGAATCTATGGGTACCTTATTCGGAAGTACTTAACCATTTATTAAACAGAGGCAGGGCTGGGGATATAGCTCCATGGCACAGTGCCTCCCTGGCAAGCTCAAGGTCCTGGGTTCGATTCCCAGTATCAACAGGTAGATAGATAGGTAGATAGCTAGTTAGCTAGCTAGAGGCAGCTGTTACTGTTGTGCTGTGCTGGGCCTCACCTCTGGTATGGTAGCCTCAGGGTTGAGTAAGATGCCATCGTTGCCCTCAGGCATGTTTGAGGCAGTGGGCGGAGAGACAGAAGTTAGGAAAAGAGAAAGAGGAGGGTTTGGTCCCTGCTTAGTGTAGGGGCAGAGGTCTTTGAAGGTGGGAGCCATCTGAGACCTGTGTCCTAGCCCCAGCAGCCCGACAAGTAAGGTGCTTGCTGCCCTAGCTACCGTGCTGAAGAGTGAACCCATGAACTGTCTCATCTGTACCCTTTTTCCTGTGGCTCAGGCTTTCCACAGCCACAAGGTGGCGGTGTTGCCAAACTGTCCCGCGGCCTGTTCCTCTGACCTCTGGGCCTACTCAGAGCCTCCTGAGGTGCTGTCCTGTCTCTGAATCACAGCTTAATGCTGCCCCCTCGAGGCACCTTGACAGGCAGTTCCTGCGACCTCAGCCCTCTGTGGCCTCTGCCCAGTTGCTGCTTTGACGTTTTTGGTAGTTTGGTTCTTTTTCAAGTCTGAAGGTTTTAATGGCTCTGCATTCATTTATCCCCTCCAGATTTTGGACTGACCACACGAGGCTGTCCCTGGGAGCCATTCCTCGTCTCCCTGGAGAGCATAGTGGAGCGAGCCTGGGGACTTTGCAGGGGCAGGCACCAGGGCAGTGACACACAGTTTCCCAGTTTTCGTACAGTGCAGGGTGAAGAGCAAGCCTCGGGTCAGGCCTGGGTTGGACGCTGGCCCTCACTTGCCTCCACGGGGACCGAGCAGTTGCGAAGCGCCTGCCTGTGCTTGGTGGGCTGCCAGCTGCTGGGTCACACTGGTGGGCACAGCAGGAGTCAGCACTGCGCCTGGAGCTGTGGAGAGGGAGCGGGCAGCAGAGGAGGAAGCAGGGCTGCTCAGACCAGGGTCCCGGCGGGTTTGTGCCAGGGACACAGCACCCACGGGCAGACCTGATGGCTGCAAGGAGCTGGCTGTGTAAAGAGCTGGTGGGAGGAGCAGGAGAAGGTTCTGGCTTCGAGAACTGCACAGGGTCTGGGCAGGAAAGGGGAACAGAAAGGAGCCATTATATCAGGCACAGTGGCAGGTGTGGGGTAGAGAGGAAGTCGGTTTCGCTGTTTTTTCTGTTAGACTGTTTAGTGATTAGCAGGCCTTAATGGGATGGTTAGGAACCAGATAAGCAGCTAGATTGCAGCAGCCTTTAGCCTTGCCCTCAGTGAGTACATTTTACATTGCGACCCAGAACACATAAATATGTGTAAATGGTAGTGAAATGGAAGTTTCACAATACAAAACGACTTTATGAGATACTCCAGTATTTTCTACCTAATTATGGTTTTACCTGTTTCCTTTTTTAAATGTTGGTCTTAACCTCCTAAGCTGACGTCTTGGCCTCCGTCACGGGTTACAGTCCATTGAGATAAGGTGTGTAGAGCTCCTGGCCTCGCAGCTGGCGGATGGTGTGTCTCCAAGGGTGTTGTCAGTGTGCTATTCTCCCGCCTTCCCCATGATGTGAGTCTGGGGAGCAATAGCTGTAATTCAGGGAACGGCATGATAGGTTTCCTTGCTTCCTCCCATTGCCAGGTGGCAAACCTGAGGAAACTGGGCCAGATGGCCAGCAGCAACCACAACCACGATCCGTGATGCTTCTGCCACCCAGGTGGGGTGGCCTCGGCTCCTCCTGCTGTCCCAGCTCTCAATGGAGCCCTTTCTTTTTTTTTTTTTTTTTTTTTTTTTTGCAGCACCGGGGATTGAACTCACGACCTTGCGCTTGCCAGACAGGTGCATAGCCCACTGAGCTAGATCCCCAGTCCTTCAATGGAGCCCTTTCATGAGGTCTGTTTTCTCTCACCTGGGGAAGAAGGGTGGGGAGATAGTGGGGGAGGGGCAGGACTCTGAAATCCACACTGCCTCTAAAAAGGCCAATTGTTTTGCCTGCTGTAAAGCAGGGGTGGAATGCAAGGTCAGAGGAGGAGGTGGCCTGTGTGAGAGAGGCCAGGGCAGGGAGCCAAGCAAGGGTACCTTAGCAATGGAGTCCCCTTTTGTGTACAGAGAGCACCCTGTACTTCAGCCACAGGCCAGAGTTCTCTGTCGTGTCCTCTCCACAGAGATAAAACCCAGATCTTTGGAAGGAAGGGTGAGGATTTGTTTGAGAGGATATTTTGAAAACCAGCTGTTCCCTGAAGTTTCCCTGGAAGCATTGTTCATGAGAGAAAAAACCAGAAACAATGAAAGTAGAATAGATGGACCCAGGTGGATTCCGACAGCAGGCTCCCGCTCTGAGGCCGTGGAAGCGAACAGTGAAGGATGGATTTCACCACGGAAGGCGAGAAAAGCAGGACACGGGAAGCACAGTGTGATTCCAGTGGTGCGAGCTGGAGAAACACACAGCCCTAAACCATGTGTCGGGCAGGGAGGCATACATTTGCAGCAAGACTGGGAAGACAACAAAGAAATGGTTTAATCCCACGTCAGGAAAGTGATTCTCCTTGATGGGTGGCAGAGCAGAGGGGAAGACAAACATTCTAGTAATGGTCTTTTTCTTGGACTTGAATTCTTGATATGCATTGCTTTTTATATTAGCTCATACTATTTTAGGTGTACATATTATATAAACATATACCTTGTTTTATATGTATACTTCCCAAGTAATGGTTAAGAGAAACTATCTGGTTCTTACACGGATTAAGAAGAGTATTTTCCCACAAGAGTCAGGCATGGTGGTGCAGTCCTGTCACCCCACCTACTTAGAAGGCCGAGGCAGGAGGATCACGAGTTTCAGGCCACTCTGGGCAACATAGGGAGACCTTAACTCAGGGGGAAAAAAAGGATGGAGAACTTTTCCCCACGAATTTGTAGGGCTTCATCTTTCTCAAGTTGGTTTTTAGTCACTGTTGAAAATGAAATTGCTTGGTTTCGGCCTCCTCCCAAATCGGGCCTGTGTGGACTTCCCTTTCTGTGTGCTCCTCTTTTCAAGGCTGAGTGTGGTCAGGCCAGGGCTGTGTGGTGCTGGAGGGCACCCCAAGATGGTGCCAGCCTTGGCAGAGCAGAGCAGTGGAGCAGGTCCTCCAGCAACTGGAAGGGACGCCTGGGGACCAGGCTCTGGGAGGGCCCCTGCAGAGCAGACTGGCACTGGTCTCTCAGCACTTCCACTGTGATGTCCTCGGCAGCCTTCCCACTGCAGCTGAGACAGGGGTCAAGGGCTCTCTGAACAGTGACCAGCAGGGAATATATTGCCACATAGGTCTCAGCCAGGACATTAGCAGAATGACATGCTCGCCTAACATGAAAAGCACAGCTGGGTGTGGTGATACACACCTATAATCCTAGCACTTGGGAGGCTGAGGCAGGAGGATCTCAAGTTTGAGCTCAGCCTGGGCAACTTTGTGGCTTAGCACAAAGTTAGACCTGTCTCAAAAAAAAAAATTTTACAAAGGGTCAGGAATATATGTAGCTCAGTGTAAAGGCACTGGGTTCAATTCTCAGTACAAAAGACACACACACATACAAAACCCCTATAAAAACCACAGGCTCATGGCCATCAGGCAATACCAGAAAAATTCATTAAATTTCTGAAACTCAGTTACCTGAATGTCAAATGAGTAATCAGACAACTGCCTCACCCACCTCCCCATACTGATGATTAAACCCAAGGCCTTGTGCATGCCAGGCAGTGAGCCAATCTGTAACCCCAGCTAAATTCCCCAGGGTCCTCTTTTTCACATAAGATCATAGAGTCATAGTATCCGAAGTTTGAATGAAGATGTAATAAAACATCAGGTTTAACCTGGCATGGTGGCACATGCTATAAGCCCAGCACTTGGGAGGCTGAGACAAGAGAATCACCACAGGTTCAGGGCCAGCCTGGGCAACATAGTGAGTTCAAGGCCAGCCTGGACTACATAGCAAGACCTTATCTCAAACCAAAAAAAAAAAAAAAAAGGCTTAAATAGTTCTTAACTGAAACTATTCATCAGAATTGCTTTATCAAG
Organism: Cuniculus paca; assembly: GCA_004365215.1. NCBI lineage: Eukaryota > Metazoa > Chordata > Mammalia > Rodentia > Cuniculidae > Cuniculus > Cuniculus paca. Next base: position 5,396 of record RJWT010041861.1, read on the forward strand.
TACAGGATGTGGACCTACCGACCAGCAGTCTCCAGGGCAGTGCTTGGCTAGTTATCACAGTCATGTGTAATCGCACAGTCACATCACCCAAAACAGCACGGGAAGACCCATGAGAGCAGGACCAGGCTCCTGTGCTGCCCTCTGTGGTCTCGCTTCCCAGAAGCAGCCATTGTTAATGTTCTTGGGCCTCATGCAGCTGGTGTTTCTAGACACTTAACTCTTACTATGCTTATGTAACTCTTCTTTGATTAAAAAATGGAAATATCCTTCCTTCTCCCTCCTGGTCTCCCTTCTTTTCCCTCTACTCCCATTTTGTTTGTTTTATCTTTTGCACCTGGGAACTGAGCCCAAGGAGTGCCAAGCAGCATCCCCAGCAAAGCCTCCCTCATCCATCTATCTATCTATCTCTCTCTCTCTCTCTCTCTCTCTCTCTCTCTCTCTTTCTTTCTTTCTTTCTTTCTTTCTTTCTTTCTTTCGAGACAGGGTTTCACTATGCAGTTCAGGCTGGCCTTGCACTTACTTTGTAATCCAGGCTGGCCTCAAACTTGGTCTTCCTGCCTCAGCCTTCGAAGTGCCGGGATTACAGGCATGCGCCACCACGCCTGGCGTATTTATTTATTTGTTGTTTGTTTTTTGGTACTGGGAATTGAACTCACAACTTCATGCTTACCAGGCAGGCGCTGTGCTGCTGAGCTATATCCCCAACTCCTTTTTCATATTTGGTGATGAGGGTGCACTAAGTTTCTCAGGCTGGCCTCAAACTTGATTTTTCTGTCTCCGCCTCCCAAGTAGCTAGGATTACAGGTGTGTGCTACCATAGCAGCTACTCAGTTTTTGATGTTAGTATTTATTTTTGGATTGACTTTAGAATCCTAGATGTCTAAATGTATAGTCCTTTTTCTGTCTGTTGTAGGTTTGTCTCTGCCCCTTCTTTTCCTCTTCTGTCTTTCACTGTTCCCTAACTTGTCACTGTCGTTCTGTTTCACATGTCATGGATGATCTATTCTGTAGCCATGAAGCTTTGCCTGTAAGTTCATTTGTAGTTAAAAACAAGTAAACAAAATTCACATTATTGTGACATATTAATATTTGGTATATGATTCAGTGGAGTGCAGGGATTTTACTACCTTTTCCATCTGCCTAGTGTATTATTACCATGCCACGAAAAAGAAGAGTGCTTGCACCAACCAGATTGAATAGATTCTCTTTTTGTAATCTCTCTTTTTTTTTTTTTTGTGGCACCAGGGATTGAACTCACAACCCTGCACTTGCCAGGCAGGCGCTTAGGCTGCTGAGCTAAATCCCCAGCCCTAGATTCTCTTTTTGTATGTTCCAACAATTCTTCCAAATCATGCTGCTTTTTGGTTGTTTCATATTTTTTTATTTTAAAGAGAAACCTAACAAAACAGAATAAAGCCAATCAAAGTAAAACAGTGAAAGTGGTACAGAACTTCAAAACAAGATTATAGAAAATCAACAATGGCTACCATATTATATCTTGTTATCTTCAAAATAGTTGTCCATACCATCAGACATAGTAAAATCAAATAAAACAGCACAGAACATTGAATAAAACAAAACAATCAGAACAAAACAGTGAGAACAATATTGGTTTTCAAAAACAAGACAGAAAGAAATCCCCCATAGTTGCTATATTGCATACTGTTATCCTCCTAATAGATGCTCAGACTACCAGCTTTGGGCTTACAAAGTCAATCAAACAATACAAGCATTCAGTTGTCTTTGTACCTCAGTTGCTATCAACTCAGCCTGTCCTCTGCATCAGTCAGTTGCTTGGTAGGGGTGGCGGGTGATGGTCTTGATTCTCAGCCTGCACACTGGTTGGCTTATAGGAAAGGTGAATTGGCTTGTCTCTCTTCCTGAGCCCTGCATGGTTTGCATGACTCACAGGAAGGGTGAATTGGCTTCTTGGTGTACTCCTCCCAGACCCAGCATGGCTTCTGCCTACTCAGGGGTAGGGTGAACTGACTTGTCCAGTTGTTTCATGTTTGAAATATTGGTTTATCAGGTCTTTTTTCATGGAGTTTCTAGTTATCTCTCTCTTTTTTAATTGTGTTTTAAAAAAATAATGTAACTAGCCGAAGATAGAGCTCAGTGGCACAGCATCTGCCTGGCAAGTGCGAGGTCCTGAGTTTGATTCCCAGTGCCAAAAAAAAAAAAAAATGGAAACAAATAATAAAGCGCCTTTACTCTCTTGAAATCACTCAGCCATTTAGTTTAATACTGCATTGCCTGATCTCTCCTTCCTTCCTTCCTTCCACTGCCATCATTTGCAGAAAGCTCTTTCCTGCTTCTCTAATCTGAAAGCATACTGTGTAACTCACAACTTTTCTGGATTAGATTTACTGTTTTCAAGATTCTGTGTCCTATTCTTGTTGTATTCTTAATTAGCTGAAGCACATTATTAAGTAATTCCTCAGAAGAAGTAGGAAGTAGATGTTTTAAATCCTTCAGTTTGTGTCACTTTTGATTGATGGTTTAATTGAATACAGAATTTATTTTCCCTCAAAACATTAAAGACATTGATCTGTTGACTTCAAGCACCCATTGTTTCTAATAAGATAACAGATGTCAATTTGAATCTCATTTATCTGTGGGTAGCTTGAGTTTGGCTTTTTGTCTGGGTTTTTTTTTTTTTTTGGTCTTTTTTTTTTTTTTTTTTTTTTTTTTTTTTTTTTTTTTTTTTTTTTTTTTTTTTTTTTTTTTTTGTATAGAACATTTTATTACTGCAGGAAGCTCCCTCATAGTTTTTGTTTTGTTTTGGTGCCAGGAATCGAACTCATGACCTTGCCAGGCAGGTACTTATGCCACTGAGCTGTATTCCTGGCCCCCTTTTTGTCTGTTTTGACTTTGTTTCCTTTGGAAGCATATAGGATGTTCTTTTGATCTTTAGTTTGCACAAGTTTTGCAAGGCTGTGTTTAGGTTGAGTTGGTGTTTTGTTTCACATTTTTTATTCTTTTATCTGGTTACTTTTGCTGTGAACATTTTTAAAAATCATTTTTTGGATAATTTCCTTCCTCATATATCTGTTTGCTGGAATCCCCGTCAGCCCCGCTTCCAGTGCTGGGGGTCAGCCCTGGGCTTCACACAGGCTCCTGCGGCCCTCTGCGGTTGAGCAGCACCCTCACTTCTGCAAATCCTGTTCGTTAGTAGCCTCCCCAGATCCTTGCACATCTCTGTTCTTTTGGGGGTTTTTTTAACTTTTTTTTTTCTTTCTTTCTTTCTTTCCTGGGGGTTTAACCCAGGGCTTTCACATTGGGCTTCATCTCTAGGCTTTTTGAATTGTGAGATGGGACTTCACTGTGTTACCCGGCCTGGTCTTGAACTACCAGACTCAGGTGATTCTTCCCAAGCGCTGATGCCATAGGCCCTACGTCTGGCTTCATTTGTGTCTTTTTTTTTTTTTTTTTTTTTTTTTTTTTTTTTTTTTTTTTTTTTTTTTTTTTTTTTTTTTTTTTTTTTTTTGTACAGCCTGGTAGTTTGTCTTTGCTTTGTCTTCAGCCTCTAGTAAAACCCGTGATTATTTCATTCTTAGAGCATCTGGCTCTTTTACAGAGGCCAAATTGGGTGGAATTTCTGACACACTAATTACATTTGTGTGTGGGGGGGGTTTACTGAGAATTAAACCCATTGCTTGTGCCTGCTAGGCAAGTGCTCTACCACTCAGCCACATCCCCAGGCTAGAATTGTTTTAAAAATTGTCTTTGGATCCTCAGATGATCCGTTCCCTCTGAGATCTGCTTCTGGTTGTTTACCTTGGTCATTCTTCCTCAGGCTGCTGGTTTTCCTTCAGCGTCTGGTGATTCACACACAGTGACAGAGGAAACACCAGGCAGAGACTCCGCGAGCTGACACGGGGTTAAGTCTGCTGTTGCGGCGGTGGAGCTGTCCCACAGTGGGCCGCAGTCCTGAGTGGGTAGCTGCTCTGTGCCGCGTGGGGAGTAGTAGGGCTTATCAACTGGCAGGCTTTGCTTTTGGCCCTTCTGCATTCTCAGGGGCACCATCCCCTACTTCAGAGTGAAGAACAGCGTGAGCTAGAGACCCTAACTGGCCTGGAGAGCCTACACGTTTTACCACCTTTACAGAGAAGTTTGTCAGCCTCTGCTCAGTCCACTGCGTTAATATTTTCTGAGGCTGTTGTCACCTGCCTCTGGAATACGACAGTGGATGGGGCCAGTCAGTGCTACTGTTGTGTTGCCCTTAAGTGAACCCCAGTTTTTAGCTTTGTTTCTCTTCCTGTCCCCTGTGCCGGTTATTCAGAACCCACTTCCCTCCGGGCTGCTGCGGCAAGTGTAGCAATCCCCTCCTCACAGACCATGGTTCTGCCGGGACACAGCTTCCTCCAATGGTGTCGCAACCATTCATGCTCAGTTTTCCAGCTTCAAACTTCAAGAAGCCAATTGCAGTGTCTCTCATTGCGCCCTGGCCATCCTTGTGCTTATCGCCATCGCAGCTCCCTGAGGCTTGGTGTGTGTGGGTAGCACAGGCCGTGGCAAAGCTGCTGCATTGAGGACATAGCCAGAGCCACCCGAGACAGACAGGTCTTCCCTTCTCCCTAACGCCTGGGCACAGTGGGCCTGGGCGGAAAGTAGACACGGGAGGTCTATGGACGTGTCCCCTCTGTAACCTGCTGCTCCTTTGGCTAACGTTTCCACTTCCAGGTAGTCTCACCTAGCCAGTCGCTCGTACACACGTACATGTAGAACTTGAAGAATGTTCGTTGCAGTGTCATTTGTTGTAGAAAAAGTGAAAATGACCTAAGGGCCCTGTGTAGAGGCCTGGCGAGGCAGGCATAATGCACACGTGCTGTGGGCCTCTGCGTGGCCATCATAAAGGAGAGGAGAGCCGGCTGGGCTGTCATGGCGTGTTCACAGGATCTCTAAAGGATTGTCGCACTTCTGGGTAAAAACGGTGCGTGCGTGTGTGAGTTTATGTAAAGTCATTGAAGAAATGAGTGGGAGGGTGAGGGTGCAGTGTGTCTCAGTGAATGAAACGGGTTGGGGGCTAGACTTGTGAATTACTGAAGAATAGATTCCTGTGATGCGTGGATGTATGGATGGCTTTTAAGATGTTGATTTCCCACTCAATAAAAAGGAAAGCCGGGTGTGGTGGGGTATACCTGTAATCCCTGCACTGGGGAGGCTGAGACAAGAGGATTGTTGCAAGTTCAAGGCCAGCCTGGGTTACTTAGTGAATTGAGGGGCAGTCTGAACTATACGGCAAGACCCTGTCTCAAAAACAAAAAAAACCCAACCAAAACAAAGAAGCAAAAATAGCCTGGCTTGGGGCAGCTGAGTGCCCCTCGTCAGGTGGAGCCCGGGGGTCCGTCAGCAAGTGCCTTGCGGCGGACGCCATGTGTGACTCACACCTCACTCTTGATGCGCTTCTGGGAGATGCCCGCCAAGTGCAGTGGCTGCAGCTGCCTGAGCCAGGGGCTGGCATGTGCAGGGGCGGCCCTCTCTTCTACACAGGTGGGCAGTGCCCCAGATGGATTGGTCATGGTGATACGGAGGGCAGAGAGGACAGGGTGCTTCTTGGGGGCAGACAGTGTGGACAGAACTGCAGCGTGGACAAGCGTTCGCCAGAGTTGGCCATGGCACTTCGTTAGTGGGACAGGAGCCATGGGACTGAGCCCACAGGAGTGGTGTCATTGACTGTCACCTACACATGGTCTCCTACCCTCTCCTTCTGGGGCTTGGGGCAGCACAGTTACGGCAAGCAGAGCGACTGTAGGTTGGAGAAGTCCCTGCCACCCGAGTCGGTTTTTGGGGTTTTTTTGCAAGGTACTGGGGATTGAACCCGGGTGCACTGAGCTACGTCCTCAGCCTTTTATAAGTTTTATTTTGAGACAAGGTCTTGCTGAGTTGCTCAGGAGAGACTCAAACTTGTGATCCTTCTGCCTTACTCTGGAGTAGCTGGGGCACAGGTGTGTGTGCCACCATGGCCATCTTCTGAGTCTAATTTTGTTTTTCTTTTCTCTTTTCTTTTCTTTTCTTTTTTTTTTTTTTTTGCAGCACCAGGATTGAACTCATGACCTCACACTTGCCAGGCAGGCGCTTAGGCCACTGAGCTAAATCCCTGGCTTGTTTTTTTTTTTCTTAATTGGTACATTTTAGATATACATAATGATCACATTCACCATATGATTCATCATATGGAGTTTGTACCTGTACATGATAAATCTTGCTGCTTTTTTTCCCGCTCCCCTCCCCTCCCTTCAACATCTCTTCCTCTCCTTACTTACAAAAGCTTTCTTTCCGTTTTTTCCTTCTATCCTCTTTGTCACTTGTCCCTTCTTTCACCCCCCACTTGTTCCCCTTCTTATATGAACATTTTCTTCCCATTTCCCAATATCCATTACACATGTCAGTCCTTATTTACACTTCAATTTCTCACATCAGAGAAACAATGTGGGGCGTGTGTGTGTGTGTGTGTGTGTGTGCACGCACGTGCACTTTGAGACAGGGTCTCGCTGTGTAGTCTGGGCTGGCCTTGAACTCACTATGTGGCCCAGGCTGGCTTTGAACTTGCAACAATCCTCCTGCCTCAGCCTCTTGAGTGCTGGGATTACAGGAATGCACCACTATACCTGGCTGACAATGTGATATTTAAACACGTGTGATTTATTTCACATAAGAATATGGTCAAGTCCAATTCTTGACCTAGAATCTTTCAGTTCCTTCCTCTTGGCATCTCTTTGGTCCATAGCCCTGTTCCCAGCACCTTAGCTCAGAGCACCCTTGCTTGGCAACTGCCCCATGCCCTGTCTTCCCTCACCACCTGGCTGAGAGCAGAGGTCTTGCATGCAGTTTT
>RJWT010041862.1:0-12245 GCA_004365215.1 Cuniculus paca
TATAATTATCATATATGTATATATAATCTTTTCCCTTCTTTCTTTTCTCCTTTCCCCTATCCGTTACTTTTTTCTTTCTAGCACTTTCTTTCCCTTTCATTTTCACAATATCTATAAAAGTTAAAACAGAAACAATCTGCTAAAAGATAAAATAGGTAAAACTCAAAGATATGGGCAAGGGAAAGGACTTTCTGAAAAGACCTTCAATTGCATAAGAAATATTAGCAAGAATCAACAAATGAGGTAATATCAAATTAAGAAGTTTCTGCACAACAAATGAAACAACCAACCTACAGAATGTAAAAATATTTTGCCAGCTATTTCTCAGACACAAGACTCATATCAAAAATCCAAAGAATTCAAAAAAGTTAGTCATCCCCCAAAAAAAGACCCAATCAAAAAATGGGCAACTGAAATGAGTAGACACTTCTCAAAAGAGGAATTACAAATAGTCAATAAATACATGAAAAATGTTCAATATGTCCTGACAGCAGAGAAATACAAATTAAAACAACACTGAGATTCCACCTTACTCCAGAAAGAATGGCTATCATAAGGAAATTATATAATGGTAAATGCTGGCAAGGCTACTGAGGAAAAAGAAGCCCTTCTATATGATATGTGGGATTGTAAACTATACAACCATTATGGAGATCTGTATGAAGAACCAAAAAAAAACCTAAAACTAGAAAGTTCTTTTGACCCAAATATTCCCTTTTTCAGTATCTTCCCAAAACTATTAAAAACATCATATTACAATGATATATTTATACCTATCTTTATAACACCACAATTTATAATAGCTAACTCTTGGAAGAATCCTATACATCAATTGACAGATGAATGCATAGAGAAAATGTGGGATTTACACACAATGGAGTATTACTTTTAAGGAGATAGATCTTTTTTCAAGTGGGAAGGGTATCAAGAGAAAAGGAGGAAGGATGGAGTGAAGGTGAAGGGCATTAAAAAGGAGAATTAAGCCAGGCGTGGTGGCTCACACCTGTAATCCTAGCACTCGGGAGGCTGAGACAGGCAGATCATTGTGAGTTCGAGACCAGCCTGGGCTACAAAACGAGCTCAAGGCCAGCCTGAACGGCATAGTGAGACCCTGTCTCAAAAACACCAGGGCTGGGGATCTAGCTCAGTGCTCTAAGCACCTGCCCGGCAAGCGCAAGGTTGTGAGTTGAATCCCTGGTGCCGCAAAAAGAAAAAAAAAAAAAGGAGAATTAAGATTTGTCATGCATAAGTACCAAACTCTCACAAGGAATGCAATCATTATGTATAACAAAAATGTACCAATAAAAAATTTATTTTTTAAAAATTTCCCATACTATTCCAATAAAATACTGTACACTATCTTTCTGAGTCTAGATAGTTCACACATAATAATTATTTTGAAATTCTTTTATAATTAAATCCCTATCTTCATCCTGGTTTTCTCTATAGTTTTTTTCTTTATTATTGAGAGTAGAATATTTAATTCTTTATAAATTTGTATTTGTCTAATTCTTATAATTCTGCCACTATTTTCTTCATATATTTGAAGACTTGTTATTATATCTACAAACTTTAGAATTATTTTGCCCTTTTAATAATTTGACACCCTTCTTATTATAAAGTGACCTTCTTTATTCTTGATAATACTCTGCACTCTGAAACCTATATAGTTTTATATAAATACATCCACTACAGTTTTGATTTTCTTAATATTAGCAAAGTACATTACCAAAGTAAATTCTATATGTTCTACTTTCACATATACAAATAATTAAATACTTTATGGATATAAATAAAAATACTTTTAGTACTTAATGCTTATCCCATGTCCACTCCAACAGACAGAAGAAGCCTTTGGAACTGGTTTTGGAGAGAAGTTTGGAAAGGTTTGAAGATGCTGACTAGAGAAGTCCTACACTGCTGTTAGCTGAGCTTGATGGGAGGTGCTGGTCAGAACTCAGAAGACCAAAATGTTTATTAAAAGTCAGATGGTAAAGACTAGTTTCATAAAGTTTCAGTTGAGACTAAGGCTTCCATTGTCAGTTAGGCCAAAAATCATGTGTGTTACACTCTGGAAGAAAGTTTGCTTACACTTTGCTTGTGTCCTGAGACTTTGTGGGAGACCAAGATTAAGGGAGGCAGATTAATTTGCCAAAGAAAATGTCATAGTACCCCAATGTTCAGGCTGTCACATGGATAGTGCATGTTGGTTTTAGCCAGGTTGATTTTCAAAATTGGTAACAAAATGCCAATTAGAAAAGTTCCATTTTTCCAGAAAGTAAGCTCCTGCAAAATTTAGGCTGAGGGGAGCTAAAATGATTAGCATTAAGAAGAAGCCATGGACTTTGCAACATGACAATAGGAAAAATGCCTTGAAAGCTTGTTAGGGATCTGAAGAGCCCACCAATCACAGAGTCAAGGGTGAGAAGCTGTAAAACTTTCATTTGAGAAGGTAGCCCTGGGGCACCATGAAGGGGAAGGGCCATCTAGAGAATTGGTTCGCCAGGATTCTTTTCATCATGGTTGGCCATCCAGGCACTCAGGGGCCACTGCAGTCATGATTCAAAGGGTCCTGACTACTGCTTGTGCTGGTGGTAGACCTTGGCATCATCTATCTTGTGCTGGACTTACGGGCATATAGAATGCAAAATATGTGAGATAGAGGATTTTTCCACCTATATTTCAGAAAAAATGCCTGGAATGCCAGGCAGTGTCATCCTGAGTGGGCAGTGTGTTAAACTGTGAAAATGAAGACAAAAGTAAAATGGAGACCTCAAGAATTTATAAAAGTCAAGACTGTCAAATGTTTGCTGAAGAAGGCCACAGGCAGTAGGCAGAATTTAAAAGAACTAGAGACCAGTGTTTGAAGGTAATAACAAAGACCAGAGCTCCTCCAAAGAAACAAAGGAAGACTTCCTTCTTTCTCTTTTTATCCCATCTAGGCTACAAGCCTATTGATTGGTGCCATTCAAGTTCCTGGTGAATCTTCCCACTTTTAGTTTGCAGCCTACATATCAGTGATCCACAGATACAGCCAGAGCTTTACTAATCTGCTAAATGGTTCTTATTCAAGTCAAAATAGCTTATCACAATTAATGCTTCCACATGTGGAGAAAAGAGACAAGCCACAAAGCTGCCTCCCTAAGAATATAGTTTAGAGATATTTATGAGACAAAAAAACAGGTGATCTGACGATGGGGAAAGGTGACTGAAAGTAAGAAAATATGGTGTAATTGGTGTTCTGTACATGCATAATTAAACTTTATAGCTTTTCAGAGCATGTATGTCTAGAAAACTGGTATTGGCATGATCTACGGATGAATGGAGTTTCTGGTCCTCTAATGTCAAAATGTCACCCATCAGACATTTGTGAAGGCTCAAGTGAAGGGGTCAGTGGCTTCAACTTGTTTGAGCTAGTCAAGGCTATCTCCAAATCCCTAAAAAAAGATTAAACAGTTGTTACCAAGGTGACCATACATCAGAGATGTCAGCTATAGTAAAGTGAGTAGAGATGTGTGACTTTATTGCTTAGCTAAGCCATTTCTAAAGTCAGTGATGAACATAACTAGGAACAAGTGAAGATAGGTTAATTAAGGTTTTCTCTAGGTTTTAAAAAATGTGCTATGATTGGGTTTTAAACTTTCGGTAGGTAAGGAGAATGGTTCAAGCCTCTCGAAAGAGAAAATAATTCTATTAATTTCATTTTGAGAACTCAGTTATACTCATTGATTCCTCTCCAGACTGTGGCATGACCCTGGTGAGCTCAAGGAATCAAAGAGGATTTCACATAAGATATATAGAAGATAGGTGTTGACTGGGAACACATCTCTGACCTATGGACACATTTAGCTCACAGAGCCCTCTCTTTTGTACTCACTTTCTTCTACCATAGTGCTGAATAAGCTAATTTTAATTTCCAGCCTACTCTGGTGTCCAGTATCATTTGGGTCTCTGCTTTTATTCAATGGAATGACAAAGAAGCAAAAAAGGAAGATTAAGTTCAGCAATTCTTGAAATTGAGATGTGCTGTGGATTGAATATTTATGTCACAAATAAAATTCATGCTAAAACTTAATTCCCAATACAAAAATATTTATAGGTGGGTTCTTTGGGTAGGGATTTAGAGTGTGACAGTTCCACAGTCATGGATGGGACTTATGCTTTATAAAAAAGCAAAAAGAATTACTAGGTCTTGCTCCTCTACCAGATGAGAACATGGCATTTGTTGCTCTGGAGGAAGCAACATTAGGGTGCCATATTGGCAATCACCATGAAATGATCTCCAGTAGGCCTCTCCAGACACTGAACTTGCTGATGTCTTGACTTTGCACTTTCTAGCCTCAAGAACTGTGAGACAATAAATTTCTTCTCTTTATGAGTTTCCCAGGCTAAGGTATGTTTTTTGCAACGACATGAACAGACAAAGCAAGGTAAGTATGTGAAGAAAGCATACTTCTGAATCTTTAGAGTGTATTTATACATAGAATCTCCCTCTCCTCTGCCTCTCGCTGTGGTTTCATGATGGGAATGGCCCACACTTAGGTCGTGTTGTTAAGAGGAGAGAGATTATTAGATGGCACGCAGGAAGATTGGATGGGAGAATCTGCTAAAGTTCCTTATACTGAAGATAAGGGAGGATGAATCAAGGAAAAGAATTGGGATTGTACCAGTACAGGCATGAACCAAGCAACCAGTGTTGGCAAATGGTTTAACAGAGTGAGAACTAGAGCAGCAGTTCCAATTCAAGCTGTACAGGTCCTAGGAATGATCAAAGATGAGAAGGATAAAATCTTAAATATAACTAAGTAAATATAACTGGGTAGATCTTAAGAAGGGGCAAGTTTTAGAAAGCTTAAGTCCATTTTTCAAAGTAATATGGGATCCTGCATCCATATTCCAGTTGCTTTAATACATAGTAGTGTTAAATGGAGGGGAGAAAGTGTGTGAGTCGATCTGTAGGGATAATTCAAGCACAAATACAACAGCAATGAGTGAGGACAGCATGCACAAAGAAAGCTGAGTAGGTACACAATTGGTTCAAATTGATTCATTTAGATAATGCATGAGCCTTGAAGTAGGAACAAGGACATGATATTTGGACATTGTCTCATAAATCTGAAAGATGTAGTCTTCTAAGATCAAAGTCAGACGTCAACCAATAATATGTCTAAAAACATTCCCAAGTTCTACTCTTCTGGGGACAACTTGATTGCCTGGTGCTGAAACAGTGTTTTTCAATGAATTCTTTATTAAACTTGTTTCTTGACTTATGACCTGTCAACAAAAAGGATTGCTGTCTCCTAAAATATGGATCCAGCTTTTCTAAGTCTCATATATTTAGTGGGAAGTGCTTTATGAATATTTTGATAGATTTTTTCAGTTGAAATAGACCCTCTATTCTTTCAGTCTGTATTCTTGTAGTGCCTGAAGCATTTCTGCCTTTCATAAACCTTTCATTACAATCAGCTGCCCTTAGCATACTATGCCCTATAAGCACTTTGCCTCAATCATATATGCATTAGAACAATTGCCCTTTTAACTGTGGATCAAGTTATCTTTAGGGTGCCCTATGTAAATAAGAACACTTCAAAATGCTAATTTATACTGAGCCAAAAGTTGATTTACAGATTAATAACAATACTACTATGAGTGGACTATTGAGGTCAAGGGAATGGATCAAGAAAGAGTATGTCTGAGAAAAACAAGTTAAGTGACCAAAAGCATGGACCAAAGGAGAAAGAGAAACACAGGTAAATAATAGTTTCTAATGAGAGAAATACTAGGTTGAATGAGAACCAGGAAAGGACTAGTTTTTCTGTTACTTTCTGTACACTGTGGAGGTCCCCTTGAATGGGGGTTGATCTGGGTAGATTGACTAATATGATGAAGCCCTTGAAATGAAATGTATACATAAAAAAGTGAAGCATGAAAACAAGAAGAAAAAAGAAAAGGAAAATAAGGCAATTAGAAATGCTGCAGAGTGAAAAGTAGAACATTTTTCAAATTAAAAATATAAACATTAATAGACCTTTGGTTCTATTTCTATGAAAGTATTTGCTAGTGATATAATTATCCACATAATTAATGTTAAAATGATGGGAAATAGGGAGTACAAGACAGTTAAATCCTCACCCATTATTACTGGATGTAAATAGATAATATCCAAAGTTGATGCATCAACACTTTTACATTATAACATTAAGTGAAATAAATCAGACACACAAGTTTAAATATCACATTGTTTCTCTTATATTTGAAACCCAAAATATAAATAAATACCAAAATAAAAAATAATAGGAAGTAGAAAGATGGACCTTTCTCAATTGGGTAGGGGACTAAGAGGTAGAGGAAAGAAGGACGAAAGAGAAGAGAAGGAGGAAAGAGAGGGTCCATTTACATGGACCAAATTCCCACCAGGAATGTAATTATTATGTACTGAAAACACATACTAATGAGAAATAAAAACAAAAATACAGTTAATGTATCAAGAAGTAGGTAAAGAACTAGGTGTGGTGATACATGTCTGTAATCACAACATCTGGGAGAATGAGGCAGGAGAATTGCAAATAAAAGCCCAGCCTGGGCATTTTAGAAATACCATGTCTCAAATTTAAAAAATAATAATAATAAAGAATTGGGATGTAGCTCAATGCAAAGTTTCTGGCTCAATACCCTGTACAAGGAAGAAAGGAAGGAAAGAGAAATAAAAAAGATAAAGAAAGAAAAAAAGAGAGAGTGATTATTATAAAAGACATTACTATGAAAGAGATTATTATATTTTTTTAAAACCACTCAAAGGACTTCTGGGAAAACGGTGGAGTGGTTAGCAGCAGAGAAAGATCCTCTCCAAAATTTGGTGTACAGACACTGGAATACAGCAACATGAGGAAGAGAAAAAGGAAGGAAGTGAGTCCCCTGGATCTAGGAAGGATCTGAAGTGAGACTTGAAGCCCATGGAGAGAGATAATCCAGGAATCCTGCAAAAGTAAGAAAACAAGGCTCTCTGCCATGGGCCTGAGGAGAGGAAGCTACATTCCTGGGGAGCTTGCCAACACAGACCCGGAGAAGCCACACCCTCAGATGAGCCAGCAGTGGCAGGCCCAGAGGAGAATAAGCCATGCCCACTGTGAGCTAGTAGCTGTGAGCCCAGTGAAGAAGCCACGCCTCCTGGTCAGCCCTACCCAAAACAAGTTCAGGATACATAGACACAAAAGAAGTTAGAAGTCATGCACCTGAAGTTTCTGGAACTGAGAGAGCTGAGGTGGAGAAACAACTTGGTACTTATGTTGTTTGATTAATTTTGCATGTCTGTGTCTAGTAGTCTGAGCAACTATTTGGAGGACAACAATGTGAAGTATAGTAACAAAAAAAATCACTCAAAGAGTTGAACATAGTCACATTTGGAGAGCAGGAAAGGATGGTGCATCATAAAATTGGAACTTTTCATCACAAGTTCTTTAGTCTTGTTTAATATTTTTAATTAGCATGGGACTTAGTGCCAGAAAAAGTTTTACCAAGTATTTGCACTGTGCTGTTTTATATATCTTGATTCATTTAATATAATAGCAAAAATATTTCTCTAGTACTTACTATGTGCTAGATATTGTTTTAAAACACTCAACATTTATTAGCTCACTCTCTTTGCAACAAATTTATGAAGTAGTTATTCTTATTTTGTTCACTTATCAGGTAACAAACTGAGTTACAGAAGAGGATGAAGATGAAAAACTTCCTCAAGGTCATGTAACTGTGAATAATGGTGCTGGGACTTGAATGCAGGTAACCTGAATCAAACTCTGTGCTCCTGATCCCTTTGATGTGCTGTACTCACTAACAAAGCCAAGACATAAATATCATCTCATCCTTGAAGATAAGGCTGCATGCAGAAAAACAATCCTACTTTTGCAAGATCACATAGTACATTGTGGTACCAGGTTTGACCAATTTGGATTAATTTTAAAACCAATGTTAGGTCTCTCCATTGCACCTTCTGTGTTAAAAGGTGAGCTAACTGAAAATAAGAGGAGGACATCCAGCCACACGACTACTACTCACCATAATGTTGGAAATTACAATAAGATAAGAAAAGGAAATAAAAGGCATAAACTGACAAGAAGAGAGAAAAAAGCAATCCAAATTTGCAATGACACAATGGACTACATAGACAACCCCAAGAGATTGACAAAAACAACTGGAATTTATAAATGAGATCAGCAAGTTTAAAAGATAAACATACAAAAATCAATTACGTATATCTGTAGATCAGACATTTATATATTAGATATCTACATATTAACAATGAGCACAAGGAAACTGAAATATCCTTTATGATTGCTCAGAAAAGGAAACATTGAGATGTAAATCAGTATATACAGGAATTATATGCTGAAACTTGAAATTCAACGTCTAAGCCAGGTGTGATGTGCACACCTGTAATCCCCTGGGGCAAAAGGATCACCGTGAATTCAAAGCCAGCCTGGGCCACACTGTGATTTCAGGGTCAACCTGAACCTAAAATGAAACTTTGTATTGAAAAAACAGAAGAGAAAGAAAGTCTATGTGAACAGTGAGATACACTATGTTCATGAATAGAATATTCAGTATAAATTTTTGCTTTTCCCTATTTATATACAAGTTTAACAAAATTTCTATTAAAATCTTGGCAAGATTTCTACAGATAAAGACAAAAATATTATTTAATATATATGAAAATGCATAACTTTGAAATAACATTGAAAAAACAAAAACAGAGAGGAATCATTATAACTAGGATAATTACTTATTATTTATAACTACAGTAATCAACAATGAAAAGTATGATTCCTAAAACAATACATTGATAAGCAGATTTTCAAAATGAAAAAATTTCTATTCTGCAAAACATTCTGTTAAGAGTAGAAAAATAAGTCATAAGCTGGAAGAAAACATTTACATCCCACGTATCTAACAAAGGAACCATATTGAAAATAAAGAAATCTTAAAAGCAATTGAAAAAAAAACCTCAGACATGGTGGCATATACCTGCAATCCCAGTAGAGAGGGTAGCTGAGGCAAAAGAGTTGAGTCCAACCTAAGTAAATAACTTAAATAATTTAAGAGATGGGATGCAGCTCAATGGTAGAGCACCCATAGATTCAATGCCTACTACCACAAAAGCAAACAAACAATAATAATCCAATGAGAAAAAAGACATTTCACCAAGAGGATATACAGGTGGAAAATAAGCTTTTGTAAAGATGTCTAATATCACTAGCAATTAGGAAAAGGCAATTCAGATCATAATGAGGTGTCACTATTTAAAGGTACATCTATTAAAATAGTTAATAATAGCAACAATGCTAAATGCTGGCAGGATGTAAAACACTAAATTCTTAGAATTTAAAATAATATAGCCACTTTGCAAGAAAGTATTTGCACTTTCTTTAAAAATAAATTATATACTTACTATATAATCCAGCAATTATACTCCTGGACATTATGACCAAAGAAATGAAAAAATTTGCCCTCATAAGAATAATTATCCATAGCACCTCATAATAGACAAAAATTGCTAACACCCTTCAAAAACTAAATATTTAAATAGTTATACACCTTCACCATGGAACATCACTCAACAGTAAAAATCAATACTATTGATGCACATAACTTAGATGGGCATTCTGCCAAACAAGAAAAGTTACTCTCAAAAAATCACAACCTTTATGACCACAATTATATACTGTTAGTTATCTTTCCATCAATGTAACCAAATACCTAAGACAATCAATTAAAAGGAGGAAATATTTATTTTGGAAGCTAATGTTACCTTGATTCCGAAGCCAAACAAGAAAACTATAGGACAGTGTCATTAATGTACACAGATGTCATTCAAAAGATCATACATTGTACCAACTAGGTTTCATGCCAGGGATGCAAGGATGGTTCAACATATGCATATCAATAAATGTAATACAACATGTAAACAAAATCAGACACAAAAATCACACAATCATCTCAAAATATGCAGAAAATGCCTTTTACACAATTCAACATTCATTTGTTATTTCTTTTAAAAACTAAAGAAAATATGTATAGAAAGATTTTTTTTCAATCTGATAAAAGTCATTCATGACAAACTTACTGCTATGATCACAGTGAAATGTGAAAAACTGAAACTTTTTCCTCTACAATCAAGAGTAAAACAAGGTTTTTCACTGTCATCACTTCTGTTCAAGATACTACTTGAAATTTTAGCCACAGGCAGGGAATGTAAATAACAAGAATATATAAAGGAAACGAAGAAGCAAAATTCTTTTTTTTTTTATTTTGAAAAGAATACAACCAAACAAAATAAAACAGAGTAGAGTGAATCATGACAAAACAATGAACATGGTACATGACTTCTAAACAGGGTAAAAAGCAATCAATAATGGCTACCATAATGCCTCTTCTTATCTTCAATATAACTGCCCATACCATCAGGAATAAATAAAATCAAACAAAACAGAACAAAATAAAACCAGTAAAACAAAACAAACAAAGGAGGACAATGTAAGCAATGCAGAACTTTAAGATACTAGTAAAACAGCAGTGGCTAACATAATACTTCTTGTTAGCTCTAGAATAGTTGCCTACACCTTCAGACAAATTACAACCACACAACACAGAATAGAGTAAAATCAATCAAAAGAAAACAATAAAAGCAATACAGGGTTTCTAAAAAGATAATTGGACATCCTCAATGGTTGCAATTATATATTTTCTTAACTTTAAAACAGCTGCCCATGCCATCAAGTATAATAAAATCAAACAAATCAGAATAAAAAGAAACTAATCAAAACAATGAAGACAATATGAGTTTCAAATCATGATAATAGATTAACAGTGGCCACTTCCTTCCCTTTTTAGATAGTTCCTCCCCTTTGACTTTCCCAATATGTATTGTGCATTTTGGATCCCACTAACTCCTATAGTTTGTTATACTAGAGAGGCAACACGAAATTCACCCATGTGACTCAGAACCATTTCATCCATGAGCATGGTCACCAATTGCCTCTATCCATCTATGAGAGCCTTGAGATTATCTTCCTTTATACCTGGGTAGTTTTTCACCACATAAAATACTATGTCTTTCTTATTTGTTCTACAATTAATGGGCAGGCTACCCCAACTTTTTTTCTGGCTCCCTATCACTTAGGGCATTGTTCTCTCTCCTTTGACTTTCAGTCTATGAATTTTATTTCTACTTTAATCTGTTTCTTGTATAGAGCATATTAATGGATCCTGTCTTCAGATCCACTCTGCTTGTGTTTCTTTCTATTGGTACCTTGAGGCCCTCTTGCACTGCATTGTCTCTGCCATGCTATTTTTCTGCCATTGGCTCCCTAGTTTTCCTCTCCATTCAATTGACTGACCCCACTTGATGGTATCCCTCTGCTGTTGTTCCTGGGACAATGGTCCTTTTTTTCTCTCTCTAGAATGTCCTTTAGTATTCTTTGTAGGCCTGGTTTGGTGGTCATGAATTCCTTGTGTTGTTCTTTGTCATGGAAGTTATCTTGTTTCTCCATTAATTTTGAAAGAGAGTTCTGCAGGGTACATCAGTCTGGGTTGGAAGTTGTTTTCTTTCAGGACTTGCATTACTTCACTCCAGCCTCTTCTTGACTTGATGGTTTGTGTTGAGAAGTCTGCCGTGATTCTGATGGGTTTTCCTTTATAGGTGATCTGTTTCTTTTCTCTAACAGCTTTTAATATTCTGTTCTTGAGTTGCATTTCTAGGATCTTGATTATTATATGTCTGGGTGTAGCTTTGTTTTGGTTATGGCTAGCTGGAGTTCTATATGCCTCACTTATTGACTATATGCCTCACTTATTGAATGTCACTTTCTTTTCTATGCTTGGGAAGTTCTCAGAAATTATTTCTATAAATAAGGTCCTGATGTCATTTGTCTTTACCCCTGCTTTTCACACATTTTTAATTCTTAAATTATACTTCTTTGAGTTGTCTTGAAGCTGTTGAATTGTTATTTCCTGAGTCCTTGTTATTTTTAAGAGATCTTTCCTTTCACAATTACAAGCTGCAAACCTGTCTTCAAGGTATGAAAGTCTAGCTTCAGTTTCTGTCAGGTGATTTTGCCAGCTTTCAATGGAGTTTTTAATTTTCTGGATATCTCTTCAAATCTGTTTCGTGCATTCTAAATCTCTTTTATATGTTCATTCATGGTTTCCCTCATTTTCCTATACTCCTCTATTTTTTTTATCTGTGTCTT
>RJWT010041863.1:0-12241 GCA_004365215.1 Cuniculus paca
TATATCTCAAAGGAACAGAAAAGCGCCATTGGATTTCAGAACCATTTCTTCATATTTATCAGGAATTTGGTATCTTATTGAGTCTATCAGTTACTTACACTAGGGAGGAAATGTGATGTTTACACATGTGTGTTTGGTTTATTTCACTTATGAGTACGGTCTCAAGTCGCATCCATTTACCTATAAAAGCCTCCATGTAATCATTTTTTATAGCTGAATAATACTCCATTGTATAAAAGTACCACATCTTCTTTAACCATTCCTCAATCGATGGGCATTTGGGTTGTTTCCAAGATTTGGCTATTACAAATTGTGCTGCTATAAACATAGGTGCACATACATCACTGTGGTAAGCTGATTTCACTTCTTCTGGAAATATGCCCAGAAGCGGAATAGCTGGGTCAAATGGGACTTCCAGTCCTAGCTTTTTGAGAAACCTCCAGACTGACCTCCACAGTGGTTGCACCAGTCTGCACTCCCACCAACAGTGGAGAAGGGTTCCTTTTCCCCCACAGCCTCTCCAGCATTTATCGTTGCTGGTTTTCTTGATCCTGGCCATTCTTTCTGGAGTGAGATGAAATCTCAGAGTTGTTTTAATTTGCATTTCTCTAATGACCGGACAATTACAAGTTTTCTAAAGTAAATGCTGTCAGAAAAAGGAAAAGGGGTTTAAGAAATGAATCAAGAAAAAAAAATCTAAGGTTTACTCAAACTGGGAGAATATTAAGGCCCTTTTAGTCATGTCACTGTGGGTTCAAAGAGCACTGGCCTTTACTAAAGTTCCTTACATATCCTTGATCTGCTGATGACTCTAGACAACTCTTTTGTTTTTGACAGGGCATGTTTACTTCCTCCTACTAACATACCTTTCTTCTTTCTGCCTTAGTTCTGCAGAAAATTCCCTTTACAAACCTGTGGTTCATTTCTCTGAATTTCTTTTCTTTTCTTTTCTTTTTTTTTTTTTTAATGAGCAGGATATATTTATTGAGAGAGAGAGAAAGCTTCTTTCTGAGAGAGAGACAGAAGGGGTCCCGAGTGGGTTGCCAAAGATTCTGGCTTTTCTAGGGATTTTTATAGGGTAAAGCCACGAGGTGAGATGAGTCCAAGTTGGGGAAAACCTGGGAACTCACAAGGCAAATGGGCATGAGGTGGGACAAAACTATGGTCAACCAATAAGATTAATTGTTCAGGTAAAATTGACCAAATCAGGGAGGAATAGGGAGGTGAGTCACGTAGCAAGTGAGTATTCTTAAGGATCAGTGACTCTTCCTATAAGGGATTGGGATGGTCAAGATAATCCATACCTATTTAGAATGTTAATCCCTGATGTTTCTACTTAGGGTGTGGTTGTATTTGTTTTTGCCTTGTCTTGAGATCTGGCTTATAGCAGAAGGTGTCTGTCTCCTTCAAGGTCACAAGACATCTGGTCCTCTGTGTCCACTTTCTCAAGGGCCTGGCCCTACCTGACTGCCTATAATATTTCCTGTAACATTCCCCCCTCTGAAGAAGTATTCCGAACTGCCGTGAGGGAGAAATGGGCGATGACCGATCTGGCTTCTTCAGGCTGAAAGGGGTCGTAGCTGTTGATTGGCAGTCAAAGATATTCTACAGAGGGTCTATCTAAAGGCCCTCGATAGACACCAGGCAGTTTCATCTTGGGTGGGCATACAGCTCTTAAGTCTGGAGACAAAGCCAAAGAAACAATTAAGTATGCATGGCCCAAATAATAAAATCAACAGAATAATTATGAATATATTTAAGATTTCCACCAAGAGGATCTAGTAATTGCTTCCCATAAGGAGGAAAAGGATAGAGTCCAGGGAATTTTAGAATCTGACATGTCATTAATTTGTAGCAGGAGGATCAGGAATGTACACACAGCATTCAGTTTTTACAATTGCACAAGTACCTCCTGTGCTGTTGGAAGGGCTGGTCTCTCTCTCCTAAGTAAAAAGGTAAAATTAATGAGACAGGTAGTCCTCCAAACTTTGGATGATATTAAACCTCTCAATTTCTTCCTGAACTTTTGATCCATTTTTTCTTTTCCGTTTCTTTCTCATTTGTGTGTCTAGATTGTTTCTTGGCTCCCTTCCAGATATAATTTCCTCTGGGCTTCATCGTCTCTCAGTGTCCATCCCAGAAAAGGTAGGGCTGCATCCATGCAATGAGGATGAGTCCAGCTCTTCTCGGATTTTCATATAAAGTGTTGACTGAGCAGATTATATATAACCAGGACTATAAGAGCACTCAGGTTTTGTGGTCAAAATAATGATTACATTCCAGTGCACACGTAATTTTTTTTTAAATGTATCATTTTATCTGACAGTTGAGTGAATTTCTGACAGGCAGAAGTTACAGAATCAGAGGGTCTTGGGTTCCACATTTGCAGCCCATTATGTGACTTTGAGCAAGCCAATTAATTTCTCTAAGCAGCATTCTTCTCTAAACTTCTCTACATTTCCTGGCAAGATAAGGGTCATAATCATACTACTATCCTTAAGAACAAACTAGGGTAATGGGGTTAACAGTGTCACATGCTTAGTAATTGATTACTATTTATTTGAAAAAAAATAAGTCATTTGTCTATATGATGTTACTGACTGCTTTAAGTAGATCTAAGGTGGTGTTTTCATTGGTAGAACATTTGGTTGGTTTCCTCTTGGGCTAGATCTACCCTCAAGAATAGGTGAGACCTGAGGATTAATAGAACAGATTAGAAGATGCAGAAACAACTCCACACATACTCAGCTACCTTATCTTTGACAAACGAGCCAAACACATTCACTGGAAGAAAGATATCCTCTTTAATCAATGGTCCTGGAAAAACTTGCTTTCCACATGCTGAAGATTAAAACTAGACCCACATTTCTCACAATGCATTAAATTAAGATCAAAATGGATCAAAGATCTAAATATTAAAACAGAAACACTAAATCTACAGGAAGATAGAATAGGTAAAACTCTTGAAGACACTGGTGTAGGCAAAGACTTTATGAGCAAAACCCTGATTTCACAGGAACTTATCACAAAGAATCAACAACTGGGATCTCATCTTATTAAGCTTTTGCACAGCAAGAGACAACCAACAGTGTGGGAAGAAAATTTTTGCCAGCTGTTCCTCAGACAAAAGACTAATATCAAGAATATATAAAGAATTTTTTTAAAAGTCAAATTTCCCAGATTTAAAGACTTCATTCAGAAGTGGGTATCTGAAATGAATAGACACTTTCCAGATGAAGAAGTAGGAACAGCAAATAAATGTATGAAAAAATGTTAACATCATGATTGTTTGAGAGATGCAAATTAAAACAATGCTGAGATTCCACCTCATCCCATGAAGAATGGTTATTATCAAAAAACCAACCAATAACAAATGCTGGTGGCACTGTGGGGAAATAGAAACCCTTTCTTCACTGTTGGTGGGTGTGTAGACTGGTGCTACCACTGTGGAAATCAGTGTGGAGATTCCTCAAAAAACTAGGATTAGAGGATCCATTTGACCCAGATATTCTCCTTCTTAATATCTTCCCAAAAGAATTAAAAGCATCATACCACAGTGATGCATGTATGTATGTAAAAGCATCATACCACAGCACACCCATGTTTATAGTGGTACACTTGGTAATAATTAAATCTTGGAAACAGCCCTAATGCTCATCAACTGATGAACAGATAAAAAAGATACAGATTTTTTAAATACAATGAAGTACTACTAAACCATAAAGAAGAATAAACTTAAGGCATTTCTAGGTAAATAGATGCACCTTGAGACCATACTGATAAGTGAAATGAATCAGACACACATGTATAAATACCACATTATTTCTCTGGTGTGAGAAAACAAAAGTGTAAATAAGGACCAGAATGTACGATGGATACATTTCTTCCAACTATGAAATAGGAAGAAAATGTTAAAGTGTTAAGGGGAACAAGGGAGGAGGAGGAAGAAAAGGAAGAGAAAAGACAAAAAAATGAGAAAAGAAGGAAAACATGGAAACAAAGCTTTTGTAAATAAGGATGGAAAGAGGGGTTGAAGGGAGGGAAGGTGAATGGGAAAAAAAGAATCGAGATTTATCATGCACAGGTACAAATTCCCTATGATGAATGTGATCATGATGTATACCTAAAATGTACCAATAAATTTAATTAATGAAAAAAATGAACAGGTGAGGCAGATGTGTATTGTGTCAACTTAGTTAAAATGTCATTTATCAGACTTCCTTCCTAATATAATGCTGTCAGTTGGGCCCTAAAGGCATTTACAGGAGATGTGGAGGTAGAAGTGAAGCAGTCCCAT
The DNA here is from genome assembly GCA_004365215.1 of Cuniculus paca. NCBI lineage: Eukaryota > Metazoa > Chordata > Mammalia > Rodentia > Cuniculidae > Cuniculus > Cuniculus paca. The sequence goes on from RJWT010041863.1 coordinate 4,298, forward strand.
ATTTTTGATGCACAGAAAGGCAAGGTATGAGGAGCTCCTGCAGCCCACACAAGTTACACTACATTGTAGCTGATCTTTGGGTTCACTTCCGGCTTCTGCTGCATTTCTAGCTTCAAGTTTTCTGACTCGTGGACCAGACATGTGCTTAGCACCATGATAAAGGATGCCTCCCTCCCCTGTTGGGTGCTTCCATCATCACAGCAGGAGGCTGAGAGGCAGTGGGTACCACTCTTTTTTCCTTTATCCTCACAGGTTCCAGTTTTCCCTTACTTCTCACATTTCACATCCATTTTCTTGTTCTGTGGCCCCACCAGCAGATTTCAGGCTCTGTTACCAGAAAAAAAGTGGAATAGCTTCACAACTCCACCAATCTTGTAAAATCAAGCCTCTATATTGTGCCTCTGAATATATCTAATCTACCTTAGTGGTTTTGCTTCTTTGATTGAGTCTTGTCAGACACAACAGATAATGAATTTGATCAGAGTGTCTGTGTGGCTCAAACTTGACATCTTTTACTAGGATAACTCAATAAGAGATTGTTTTCTAGGGAAGAGGAAATGAGGCTCTGTGCTTGGTCCTTCAAATTCTCCTTTTTTATAAAATATACACACATATATTTTGATTTCTTTCAGTCAGACTAATTGTAGGATAATGTTATCACTCCATCAAGATTATGAGCTATAATGATAGCCTTTCCCAATGTGGTGACAAGATATCACATAACGTTGCAAATTTTACTTTGGTACTTGCTAATACAAGCACTGAATGATTTACAGAAACATAGTGTGCCACACTGTCAATTTTCACATTTTGAACATCCTACCTTTTAAAAGATGACTTATGCAATATACAGTAAAATATAAAAATATCTGTGGAAATACAAGATCAAAGAAACAGCAGCTTGTAGTAATTGAGAATGTAGGATAAGATCAGGCTGCCTAGCATGTGGATTAATGGCTTTCTGCTTGCTAATGATGTGATTTTGGTTGATTACTCAGCCTCTCTGTACCTCAACCCTAGTTGCCTCCTCTGTTGTACTGGGGCATAATCAGGTGTTGTAGTAATGTGGTAATAAATGTAAACGTGAATGGCACAACCTAGGCAAAAACTTTGTTTTAGTTGGATTCAGTTTTGCCTTATAAAGGGAAGTTGCTGATTTACCTACTTCATGAAGACAGGGGCCAGATCTGCCTGCCATTGAGTCCCCTTATGTGACCACTGGAAGTGCATGTTGTGGTGTCCCATTAATTCTCTCTTCAGGATACAGGAACTTATCCCATAGCTTCTGCTGGTGCTGCATATTGAAGTGCAAAGCTGAGTCTGTAGAAATTGCTGTAAGTCCAAGGGAATGTGCCAAGTTTGAGGTTCTTCTTAAGTGTAAGGGAATGTGCCAAGTTTGAGGTTCTTCTGGAGAAATGACCATAGCAAGTGACATAGATGTACAAAAGTTGGGCACCCTTGTCTCAATGTCAGGCAATTCTGAAGAGCAATGCCAGCTCCAGAGCTCTGTCTGGGGCCTCTGGCATATTCGCAACCCCAACTCATCCCTATGGCCATGATTTCCTGAAAGTGCTTCTGATAAACCTGCACGCAGATCTTGATCTCGAAGCCTGTTTAAAGGGACATGTGGAGGGAAATTTTGTGGGTGGTGAATATATTGATTGATGTTAGTTATGGTGGTGTTGTTAATGGCCACTTAGGTTTATATGCAAAGATTCCAAATCAACAGAGGCTATGAATTTGGGTTAAAAGGAAAAAATTTATCTAAAGCTAACTGTGAGGAGATGGAGGGGCCCATTTGCCTCAAATCGGCATTCATCTCCCTCTGTACAGGGCGGGGAAGGGGAGCATCTTTTATAGTAAGGAATAGTGGGCAGTGGGGGTACAGAGAGACAGTGCAGACCTTTACACTTCTTTTGTTGCTTCCAGCCATCTTCAGCTCACTGTCCCGTTTCCTGTGGAAAGGCAACTGGGCTCCAGACCTCCAGACCTCCTAGTGTCAGCATCTATTATGTCGTCACTTGGGCTGAGTAAAGGAAGGGCTCTCAGTTATGTGCTCAGCAGAAGGAAATTTGGAGAAGTTATTTGTCTCTGAGAGGAAAAAAAAATCTAACTTTTAAAGTTCTATTTTGCAGCAGTGATTATACTATGCACGTGTCAAAGCTTGTCTCATTGTTTGGTTTAAATACTTGAATCTTTAAATACTTAAATACTTTCAGTCGATTATACTTCAATAGGGTTACAATACAGAAAAACACTAGAGGTTTAATGGGAGTAAAAGTGCTTTTTGGTCACATCCCATTCTTAGTGCTTGCCTAACATATTTACACCCTTCTCTTCACACCGTACTTATGAACTCTACTGCCGCCCGAAAGTAAATTGTTCTTTACCTCCTTCTTTCATACATATATTCATACTGTCATTCATTCTCTCGGGCTGACATGCTCTGAGTGCTCACTAGGGCCAGATCCTGTTCTAGGCTCTTGAGATTAAAAAAAAAAAAAAAAAAGAACCAGTATCTTGTGCCAGTGAGTTCATGGCTGTATGGGACATACTGCATGAAAACGATTTAGATGTTCAAACTTGGCATTTTTGACCACTTACAGTCTGGCTTCAGCCTATGACATTAGAAATGGATATGGGTATGGTATAAAGTGAGACAAATACAGAACCAAATGAATAAGAAAATAATAATTCCACCTCAGTGACCAGTTATTACTTTCATTTATCATTTTACCATGGACCTTTCCCATAACATCAAGTCTTTGAATGCATGATCTTTGCTAGTAAAACTGTTTATCACATGAATATGTGCTTTATGTCTTAACAGTTCTCCTGTGTGGTGTCTACCTCAGTGCTTCATCCTTGTCTTTTTGGCATTATTCTAGAGGTGTAAAAGTCCCACAGTACATTCATGATCTGTGCCCAATTTTCAAGTTTCCCAAATGTTCTCTCTTCTTCACAACTTCTTCAAACTGGATTTTATGTGATACTTTTCAAATTTTTGTGAACCAAGCTCCATATAGAACCTGTTTTTCTTTCTCCTTTTCCACTTATTTTAATATTTATGTATTTATTGTGGTGTTGATGATTGAACCCAGGGTATTTGTGCTGAGCTACATCTGCAGCCCTTTTAAAGATTTTTTTTCTTTAAGAGATGGGGTCTTGCTGAGTCTCTGGGTTACTCAGGCTGGGCTTGAACTTGTGATCTGATCTTCCTGCCTAGACCTCCAGCAGTGCTGGGATAACATGTGCACTACCATGCTTGGCTTTCCTTTCCATTTTTATGACACAATGTGAAGGGAACATGGGGATGCCCTTGGGGACTACAGAGGGAAAGAGGAGCTGGAGATTTCAACTAGTGATAGAAATGTCATTTTATGTACCTTTACTACTTTCTAGTAGTGCCTGACATTTCCCTGGCAAAAAGAAGTCGGCCCTGTTACACTTAGCACAGGTCACAAATTGACTAAATGAAGCATATTTGTATTTCTAATCCAAGTCATTTTGTTGGTAGTTAACTTCTACTTTGTTGGAAGTACTTAACATTTTCAAGTATCCATAACTCCACACCTATTCATGAAAAACTTCAAGGCTTCCAAGAAGACATTACAAGAACAGAGGAAAAAACTACCAGTCAATCTGCTTGATAAGAGATAGTGAAAACTTAACAATGTCTGTGGAAATTGAAATAAGAGTGTCCTTAGGGGTTATGAACACCCAGATAATCTCAAATATAAAAAGCTAAAAGAAATTATTTTGGTTCACCAGTTTTATTATAAAGTCATTATTGGCTTATGGGATCCTGGAGAAATTCCTTCCAGGCTCTTGGTGTCCTGAACAAAGAACTGGTCAAGGCATGTAATAAAGGGAGTGAGGATTCACCTTTAATGAGTATGGAAAAGAAATATGCTCTGCAGAATCAGAGTGGGACACAGAAAATTCACAGTGGTTGTGAAGTAAGTGGTAGTGTCCTTTGGTATCTCTTGTTTCTCAACTCTTTATCAGATGAAAGCCATCCTATCAAAAGCCTGCTTAGTTTTGCCCTAGATGTAAATGAAGAATTGAAGATAGCACTTTCTGATTGGTTCTGGGTACAGTGCTTAGGAACAGTGTTCTGTGTTTGTGTTCTGGGTCTCTGTGATTGATAGGTCATGCCGACTTGATCAGCCATTTTGTTCCACCCTAATCTCCTACCTCAGTGCTATCTTTGAACCTGAATCTGTGATTCAGACTTGAAAAAGGATGTCTTGTACCAGAATAGTAAACCTAAGAGAAATTCACTTTGTGATGTTATGAAGCAAATGTTAATATAATAACAAATAAAATCTTATAGAAAACTAAATAAAAATGAAACCTAAGAAACCAAACATGAAATATTTCCATGTGGCCTTGCTTCATGATGTGTGTTAACTAATATCTTAATTAACCCTCATGCACCCCTGTGAGAAAGGCACTTTCCTTCCTCAGTGTAACGGGAAGGCTATGTACTTGCCTAAGGTCCCAGACAGTAAGTAATGGATCTAGAACCCCACTGGAAATTCACTTAATTCAACAGATTACACTGTGCATCCTTTTCTCTTTAGTTGTATGAGAGAGGTCATTTGCTGGATCCCTTTTCAAGAGCTTAGCAAGCTATGAAAAATTCTTTGAGAGCTGTGTTGTATGGAATTTTAAAAGCCATCAGTTTGCAATTGATTTCTAATTTCATTGCTTTGTAGTTAGAGAATTCAGTGTTTTTATTGATTACTTTGTTGAAGCTTCTTTTATGGTTCAGAACATTGTCAATTTTTGTGAATTATCCATGTGTACTTGAAAAGATTTTTTTTAACTCTGTTTTGAGGATATATCCTCTGGGTCAATATTGTTTATTTTGGTGTTTGAATTTTTATGGCCTTACTTGTTCATCTTCTTGATATATCAGTTTCCAAGAGAGATGTGTTAAAAATATTCCATGGCGACTGTGTGATTAGTTTATCCTTTCAATTCTACTTGTTTTTCTTATACATTTGAGAATGTTGTATTTATGCTAGATTAATATTGTTTCATCTTTCTGGTGAGTTTTTCTTTTACCAAGACCTTATTTTATCCTTAAATCCTTTTGCCTTCTTATAGTTTGTTATTAATATTATCATGTCATTTTCCTGTTAGTGATTTCTTTAATTTTCTATACTAAGCTTAAAAAAAAAAAACAAATTTGTGACTTGCTGTGTGTGTGGAGTGGTGATGCTAGGGTGTTTTATTAGGTTTTGGAAATTAATTCTCTAATCTGTACCAAATACAAAATGCCAATGATAACCAAAACTTCTCAAAGAAAAAATAATGGTGGAAGATATTGTTTTAGCAAATAGCAATATTTATTTTAAAGTTACAGGAAATAAGTAGTAAGTTACTAGTATGTGGATATTTTTAAAAAGACCAATAGATTCTACACAAATAGCTTAATTTCAGACAAAATTAGAATTGCATATTGGTGAATGGTAGGGTAAATTTTTCAATAAATGGTACTGGGACCAAAGCATATGAAGACTATTTACAGTTATCTCTTGGTAGCCATCAAGTGATTGGTTCTAGAATCTCCCATCCCCCAAATACCACGAAAACCTGCAGATGTCCAATTGCTTATATAAAATGATTATTTACATAGAGCCTGTGCATATCCTTCCATGTACTTTACATGGGTGTCCAAACTTTTGGTTTATCTGGACCACAATGAATGAAGAAGAATTGTTTTGATTCACATATAAATTAAGAAAACTTTCATATTTGCTTAATAACAATAAATTCATTTGTCCACAAGCACACAAGCATGTAGATTGGTTGAAATACTGTTATTGGTAATCCTTACACTTAACTTGCCAAGTTGCACAAGTGATATGCAAAGTTTGATGTGAGTTTGGAGTCAACTGAGTATTAGTAGTGGGTGCCCTGCAAGATAGGCTATGGAGGGCTGATGAGGCAAGCAATAAAAGAATTTGCCAATAGACAAAGATTAGACGGTAGACAAGTTTTTTAAATCAAGGCATGTTGCTAAAAGAAATAGCAGTGGAGTTTCTAAGATAGGTTCAGACTGGGGTTTTATGAGGGTTTGAGGATATGGAAAAATGGTCAAAGATGAAAATGTGATTATCTAAAGAATATCTTTTCTTGGATCATTTAGCACCTGGCAGATCTTCCTGACCTGTCATGCATTTCAAATTATATGTTTAAAGTTGCAATTTTGACAAGACTATCTCCTTAGGCCTTCAGCTTTAGATAAAGCGATAAGGAGGTCCATACATATCTTTTAGAGATGATGGGTCAAGACTCTTTGGGAGGAATGAACGGGCCTTATATCAAAAGTTTGTGCTGTCTTATGAGACAGCCTATAAGACAGCTGGATGTCTTTAACTGGAGTTCTTTGGTTAAAAGTTTTGGAAGGCTGTTAAGCATATTAAACCTTTTATTACCAAAGGACACTGCTTCTACTACAGTGGGCACAGGAAGCAGAGCTAGCACTGCCCTGCTCCCCTTCCCTAGCATTACATTTTCCTTGCTCAAGCATTGGCCGACAGAGTCAAGAAAAATATTGCTACAAATCACATAATGTTAAAAGTTTACAATGTTTTGGGGCCACATTACTAGCTGTCAAAGGCCACACGCACCTTGTTGACACAGGTTGGACATTCCTGTTAAGTTACCACTAGATTATTTATAATACAGCTATGAAAATAGGTATTACACTGTATTGTTTGGGATTAATGGAAAGAAAAAGTTTATGTGTGTTCAGTACAGATGGAAGTTTTTGAATATTTTTGATACACTGATGATTAAATCCCTGGAGACAGGACCCATGTGTATACATACTGTACTTAGATTCTCTTCTAAAAATCCAACCAGAAATAAAAGTGAAAGTTCAAACCATGAAATTTTAGGAGGCAAAACAGGAGCATATATTATCTTGGTGTAGGAAAATATTTCTTAATATTATAGCAAAAATCTCAAATTACAGGATAAAGGTTGTTACTTATGATTATAGTAAAATAAAAAATGTTTATTTTTATTGAAAGTTGATTTTAACAACAAAGTGAAAAATACTAAGAAAGTAAGAAGATTTTTGCAATATATGCATTTGGCAAAGAATTAATAACAAGAATGTATAAATAACCCATTTCAAATGTTCAATAGAAAAATGATCAAAAGATAAATTGGTATATCAAAGAAGGGTATTTCAAATGGCCAATATGAAATAGCCTCATTAGTAACCAGAAATTGCACATTAAAAATCACAAAAAGAGTGAAATCATCTTACCACAGTGATGTATGTGCACCCCTGTTTATAGCAGCACAATTTGTAATGGCCAAATCTTGGAAACAACCCAAATGCCCATCAATTGAGGAATGGATAAAAAAGATGTAGTACTTTTATACAATGGAGTACTATTCAGCTATAAAAAATGATCACATTGAGGCTTTTATAGGTAAATGGATGAGACTTGAGACCATACTCATAAGTGAAATAAACCAAACTAACATGTGTAAACACCGCATTGTCTCCCTAGTGTAAGAAACTGAAAGACTCAATAAGATACAAAATTCCCGATAAATATGGAGAAAAGGTTCTGAAGTCCAATGGTGCTTTTATTCTTTGATTTGATTGGTGTAAGTCTCTTTCCTCCTATTTGAAGGCAATATGTGAGAAGATAGGAGCAGCTCTTTTGAAAAATGGGACACTAAGGTAGCCATTGCTGGTTTCTTGTTGACCTACTTGAAGGCCTGTAATGCTCTTTTGTTTTATCTGGTTTTATATTACTTTGTTTTGTTTGAGTTTATAGTCTGTAAATGTATGAACAACCATTTTGAAGAAAGCAAGAGACACTAGGGTAACCATTGTTAATCTCCTGTTGTTATGTTTTGAAAACCTGTATAGCTTTCAGTGTTCTGTTCTGAAATGCTATATTATGT
>RJWT010041864.1:0-12241 GCA_004365215.1 Cuniculus paca
GGTAGCCACATGGAACACACTTAGAGAGGAGCTCTGGCTTCTATCAGCTAGTAACTATAGCCAGACAGGACCACAAGAGGAGAAAATCATTGACTTATTCATACCCAGAGTGCAGAATTGTGAGGCACAACAAAGTAGGGCTACGCTAAGGCCTAATTTTTAGGGTGATCTGCAGCCAGCAATAGATAAGTGGAATACATTGCTTAACATGATACTCTATAGCACAGCTTGTCAAATCTGCTCAGGGATGTTAGACATGAATAACAGGACAAAGTCGGTAGCTCATATAAAGGAAGGACAACTAAAATCAAGATGTTTTTCAACCCTAAAATTCATTTGGAACCAGAAGAGATCTAAAATAGTGAACACAATTCTGGACAATAAAAGCAAGGCAGGGAGCAACACAATCCCAGACTTGAAATTATACTACAAAGCTACCATGATAAAAACAGCATGGTGTTGGGGGGAAAAAAGACCCAAAGATCAATAGAACAGAAGATGCAGAAACAAATCCAAACACACTCAGCTGCCTTATTTTTGAAAAAGGGGCCACCCACTTTCACTGGAAGAAAGATGCTGAACATTTTTAATGAACAGTTTTAATCTTTAATAAGTAGTGCTGAGAAAATTGGTTTTTCAAATGCTGAAGATTAAATGTAGACCCATCTCTCTCACCATGCACTAAACTAAAGTCAAAATGGATTAAAGATCTAAATATTAAAACAGGAACACTTAATCTGTTGGAGGATAGAATAGGTAAAACTTTTGAAGAGATAGGTGTAGGTAAAGATTTTATGAACAAAACCTCAATTGCATGGGAAATATTACAAAAAATCAGCAACTGGGATCTCATCTTATTAAAATGCTTTTGTATAGCAAAAGAAACCACCAAAAGAATGAAGAGACTACTCACAAGAGTGGGGAAAAAGTTTAGGTAGCTGTTCCTCAGACACAGGACTAGCATCGAGCATATATAAATCTAAAAATGGGTATCTGAAATGAATAGATACTTTTTAGATGAAGAAGTACAAACAGCAAATAAATATATGAAAAGATGTTCAGCATCACTGGTCATTCAAGAAATGCAAATTAAAACAACAATGAGATTCAAACTCACTCCAGTAAGAATGGCTATCATTAAGAAATCTGCACTAACAAATGGTGACAAGGCTGTGGGGAAAAAGCAACCCTTTTCTATTGTTGGTGGGAGTGTAAATTGGTACAACCAGTATGGAAATTAATATCGAGATTCTTCAAAAAAAACCTAAAACTAGAGCTTCCATTTGACCCAGCTATTCCCTCTCTTGGTATCTTACCAAAATTGTTAAAAGCTTCACAATGCTATATGGATACCCCTCTTGACAGCAGCACAATTTGTAATAGCCAAGTTAGAAACAGCCCAGATACCCATCAATGGATGAACGGATAAAGAAAATGTGTTTTTATATACAACAGAGTACTATTCTGCCATAAAAATGATAAACTTGAGACATTTTAAGGTAAATGAATGTACTTTGATAACAACTTTTAAGTGAAAGAAATTGGACACACATGTTGAAGTATCACACTGTTTCTCTTGTGTGAGAAACTGACAAGGTAAATAACTGATAGGGCAAAATGGATGATGGATATGGGGAAGTATGAAGAAAATGTTCAAATGGAAAGGGAAATGGAAGGGGAGAGGGAAAGGAAGAAAAAAGAAAAAACAAAGAGAATAGAAGGAAAAAAATGGAAAGTTTTTATAAATGGGATTGAGGAAGAAGGGTTGAAGGGAGGGGAATGGGGAACAAAAGAAGAATCAAGATATACACATTATGTACAGGTACAAATGCCCTATGATGAATGTGATCATTATGTATATCAAAAGTATAACAATAAAATTAAAAAAGAACACATCCAAAAAAATTAAAACATTAAAAATTTTTTAAAAGTCAAATCAAGATATTTTTGGTTTAGATTCACAGATAAGTCACTTGATAAAATAAAAATCAAATCAAAATGTAGAAATAATGAGAGTTCTGCATGAAAGAGGCTGCACCTTTCTGGAACTAAGCTCTGCTGCCTCCAAAGCTACCTGCTCGTCCTCAATGGCTGTGCAGGCCCAGGCTTGAGCTCCTGACCTTAGATTCTCTCTTTCACAAAGAAACTCGGTGACTTCTACAAGAAAAGGACCGGTGATGTTTGACCCTCCTGAGGAGAAAGCAGCGCAGACACCTCTTGTCAAACAAGGACTTCATGTGCATTCATCAGAGACACAATAATGGAAAAGCTGTGAATACTATGGCGAGGTGAGTGAACACAAAATCGTGGAGTCTAGCAGGCTGAATGAAAGAGAAAATTTCATAAAAGAGGAAGTAAACTAACAAGATTCTGAGGAAAGTAAACACGTTAAATACCAAGGTCTGAACCTAATCATTTAGTAGCCTGATCACAAAAAAGAGGTATAGTCAAGCAAAGGGGTTGAGTTCTAGAACTCATTTGAGATGCAGATGCACTGCTTCAGGGACATCAGGAGCCCTAAGACAAGGGTCTACTGACATGGTTCAGTCCAGAGAGATATTCAGCTTTCCCCTGCTGTGTCCCAGTTGCTGTCTGTGTCAATATTGTGCATTTAAATAAGGCAGTCTCCTCTGGCCTGGATTCTGCAATAATACCTATAACCTGCAGGAAAGTACTTTCCGGCAAGGTCAGGGGAAGCCTGGGAGAGTGACTTGAGGTGGTGACATTGGTGTGTCATCTTCTTATACAAGGTTAACAGAGTTGAGTTGAAACTGCCTCCAAAGAGAGTCTGACTTTCATTTGACTGCTTTCTTTCCCTTTTGCTACCATCTCAGGGTCCCACTGCAACCATTTTCTGTACATCATAATTCAGTGCATATTCAACAAAATATTTGACTTGATAATGGCTGTCCACAAGAGATGATTTTCCATGGGAGACATGCCACCAAGATGCAGCAACTCTGGCAAAGTTATATTACTGCTCACATAAATCTGTTTCTACTATCACTAGATATTTTTAATTGATGCTCTGCTTCAACATCTTCAACTTGTTATGTCTGTGTCTAATAAATGCTGACTTGTGGTTTTCAAGGGCATGTTTAAATTATTTTCATTTTGATGACATCTGTTCTTTCTGCTGCGCTATTATTTTCTAATATTCTGATTCCCAAAGGAACAGGAAATCTTAATTTATTCTCTAACATGTGAAAATCAGAACCATTCCATGAGGGGGAGCAGATCAATGAGTCCAGCACTTTCTTTCCCCATTGTCTTTGTCCCTTTGCTATGTTTCTAAAAAATTTACAAGAAAGTTGTTACATACCCTCACAGTCACTTTCCCCTCAACTGCCCAACACCTACAATTTAAAAAAGGAGAGCTTTATTTTGGCTCACAGTTTCAGTCCATGGTCAGCAGGCACCAAAGCAGAAACAGGATGGCAGACAGGCATGGCAGAAGATGCCAGCCAGGAAGCACAGAGAGGAAAGGTGGGGAACAAGAAATACCCCTCTTGGTCACGCTTCCGGTGACCTGCCTCCTCTAAGCAGGCCCCACCTCCTAATAGCACTGAATTCACTGAGCAGCAAGGCACTTCCATCATCCAATCACCTTCAAAATACATGGAAATCTGAGGGGACATTTTATATCTAAACCATAATACATGCTATGCAAGCTATAAGGAAATTCAGAAAGACCATAAAGTAATACGAGTTTCCCAACTTTGCATAGACGGAGCTATAGAGACAACTCTCCAGCATAGACAGCTCAGCACCATGGGTCCCCTTTTAACCTCTCTCCCCTGTCTCTAATGTTTGATGGCACAAAATGAGGAATACAGAGATTTGAGGACAACACAGGAAGTGTGGTCATATGAAAAGAAACTGAGAGTTGGATATGGCCTTCCCTCAGTATAAATTCTAGTTCTGCTGCTTCCTGGTTCTGTATACTCACTCAACAGCTCTAAGTCTCTGTTCTTCATTCTATCAAATAATACCTACTGGCAGATTTTCTTTGAGAAGTAAATACTTTGAGTGTTTAGCACTTGGCATACACAGCGATCACTACTACGATACTAACTACTGACATCAAGATTGAGATAGTTTGTTGAACACCAAACATCTGCAGGATTACATATTCTTTATTCTCTAGGTACCAGCAGTGTTTTCTACAAGTTTTTTCCTTCTTCCCTAAAACCTTATACCCTATAATATCTATGTGTGTTTTTCTATTTGTTAAAGATTACAGTGACTTTTAGCAAAGTCAACAGAAAGCACATAATTAGAAACCTACATGAATGAGAAAAGAAGCTGTGATGCTTATACACAATGAAATACTACTCTGCCACAAAGATGGATAAACTTGAGTCATTTGTAGAAAAACAGATGCTCCTAAGTGAAATAAATCAGACACACAAGCTTCAATGTCACTTTCTTTTATATGAGAATCCCAAAATATAAACAATTAAAGAGCAAAATAAAAGTTAAATAATAGGATACAGAGAGACATCTTTTGCAAAAGGAAAAGTGACCATGAGGAGAGAAGGTAAAGGACATGAAAAAAGAATCAAGATGTGTTTCGTACATGTACCAACTCCTCCCAATGAAAGCAATCATTAGGTACTGCAAACATTAATAAAAAAAGAGACAAGATTGAAATAAAAATGAGACACACATTTATATTTTATGGACTAATTAGTACTGGCTAAAGTTAAAGTCGTCTTATAACAACATTTCTCAAGGGCAACTTGATGATATTTACCAAAAGCTTTTGAACAGTATATAGTGCCTCTCCTGTTGACAGTCTTACTTTCCAGGGTTTCAGTTATACGGTCAACTATAGTCTAAAAATATTGCCAGGCATGGTGGTGTGCATCTGTAATCCCAGCACTTGGGAGGCTGAAAATATTGCCAGGCATGGTGGTATGCATCTGTAATCCCAGCACTAGGGAGGCTGATGCAGGAGGATAGCCATGAGTTTGAGGCCAGGTTGGCCTACACAGTGAGTTCAAGACCAGACTGAACTATAGCAAGACCTTATCGCAAAAATAAATAAATAAAATTTAAAAATGGAAATTTTCAGAAATAAATAATTCATAACTTTTAAATTGCTAACCATTATGAATAGCATGATAAAATCTTGCATTCCCCCACTCCATCCTGACTGGAATGAGTCATTGTCATTGTCCAGTGTATCTGTGTTATATATGCTACCCACTTATTAGCACTTAGTGCACTGTATTATGTACATTTTCCTTAATGATAATGGTGGTCACATTCTTTACTGTTCAAACTGGGACACATCTGAGATTAAATGTAAATGTTGTTACTCATTAATGCAGGGCATGACAAGTGTAAACCATGAGTGCAAAAGACAATCTCAGTGTTCAGTAGGGAGGATTTGTAAAATACAAACTATGCAACCTTTAAAAGACATTGAAAAACAAAATTTCAGTTGTATCAAAAGTATGCCTGAGAGATTCATTGAAAAATATCATATTGTAAACTAATATATACATTATGGTCCCTTTAAACACACACACACACACACACACACACACACACACACACATCTACAGAAAAACTCTCTCTAGTAGTGAAGGAGAAATCATAATGTTAATGGTGATTATTTCTGTGTGTCGAAACTATAGGCCATTTTAGTCATCTACGTTTTATGAAATTTCTTTAATGAATATGTATTACATTTGCAATTTCACAAAACGTTTACAATGTCTTATAGTCACACGGTCAGATTTTTTTTATAAAATTCTGTTCAGAATACAACCTGTTCTCCAAAGCCAAAAGTGAATTTTCTAAGTATTTGAGCCATTCAGAGCTAAAACATTTATTCAATGTATTAAACAACACTCAACCTCACTTCAGCATTTGCAACCTTATGCCTCCAAATATCAGTAATACAAATTCTTTTTGACAGAGGTGACACAATAAAGACCCTAAAATTGTATCCTATTACATTTCAAGATTCTGGTCTTTTAAAACATACTGAAATGCTTCTTTTACTTCCTGGTACAACAAACATTAAAAAGACACTTTGTAATAATCAAATAGGTGATTATTTCTGTAGACCAACTCATGGCAGGTTGAAACCTGACTATTTCATTTCTCCCCTTTTCTAACCTCGACAAAATTCTCTTGACTGTGAAAGCACAGATTTGAAATTATAAATCTACTGCTCCCATCACTCTGGGAATCTTGAGGTGGTGACCTTATAAAGCACTCATGTGAATACATTTGTAAACCTCTGGTCTCTGTGAAATGCCTAAAGTAAAGAAATAAGCTCGCACTTCTGAGGCTGCTTGCATCTTAGATGAATAAGGACCACAGTAAAGAGGTAAGGGTATTATGTCCTTTCAAGCTTCTTGAAAATAAAGTTTCTAGTGAAAAATGATAGATGTTTTGTTTTTGGACAGAGAGAAAGAACACTTCATGGTAAAACAACATTCATAGCTCTCTAATTGTCAGAACTCCTGAATAACAGTCAACCCCAACTCAAGAATGTTGAGAAAGAACTAATCCATGAGATCCATGTTGTGAAATGCCCAGCCCACCTTTGATTTGAAGAGTTTAGAGTTAATTGTTGAGCAAGGTCAAGAGAGTAGCTGAAGTTCAGATACATCAAAGCATGAGACAAAAATGTGAAAAAAAACAAAATTCTTGACAAACAGTAAAATCAGACCACCTTAATCCAAAACCAAATTCCTTATCTCCTCATGTAATTCACTATTTCTGGGAAAGTTTCCACCATCTTCTTATTAGCAAAGAAATTTCCAAGCTATTTCTCTCGTTTCTTTTTCTCTGCTATTTATGACTTCCACTCCCTGAATTCAGTATCTAACAGTGCCAAAGTCTGCTAATCCTACCCCGACAACTCTTCTTCTTATCCGTACCCTACTTGCCTCTCACTAGACCTAGCTAGGGTCACAGTCTCTGATTTCCTTTCCTCTCCCTTCCAGCCCCAATCTCATTCATATTCTATTACCACAATCTACATCTTTATAATATTTGTAGTAAAACATAAAACATCATGTACAATTTACTCAGTGATTTTAAGTATATAGTATATAGTTCAATAATGTTAAGTATACTCATGTTATGAGACAAAGTCTAGAAATTTTCTACCTTGCAAATAAAACTCTAATACTCATTAAACTATACTTCCTATTCTCCCTCCCTCCAGCTCCAGTAAACCACCATTCTAATTTCCACTTCTATGAATTTTATTACTTGAGATATTTCATATAAGTAGAACCATACAGTATCTTTTGTAAGTAGATAATTTCACTTAGTAGAATATCCTCAAATGTTGATCCACATTTTAGCATATGATGTGATTTCCCTTGGGGGAAGCCTGAATAATATTTCATTATGCACACATGCATACATGCACACACAGTATTTTGTTTATCCATCTGTTGGTAGACATTTGAGTTATTTCATCTCTCGGCTACTTTAGATAGTACCGCTATGAACATGGGTGTACATATTATCTCTAAATAAATATATATAATATATACCATATGTCTTGGTTACTTCTCTCTCATTGCTGGGACAAAATACCTGATGCCCAAAATTAAAGGAGGAAAAGTTTATTTAGCTCACACTTTGTAGAGGTTTCAGTCCATAATGAGCTGGCTCCAAGGCAGGATGGCATGGCAGAGGGCCAACAGTTCAAGGCAGTGGAAGACAGCAAAAGCAGCAAAAGCAAAAGGGAAGGACAGCAAGCCTCTACACCAACCCCCTTATATTGTAAACAAGCTACCACCCTCTAGGGCAGGTTAAGCACTCACACCATCTCCCACTCCCTCATCTTGCAGAGAATGAGGACACTGGCCACCTGCTGAGTTGCTTCATTAAGCTTCTAAATTGCTCAAGTTGGCCTCTCTCCATGAGTCAGCATCAGTGCAGACTTTGGGGAGGAAGAACTAGACCCATCCCCATGGAAATAGCACCATGCTGGGGCCGCTGTGGGACCGGGACATCCAGAGCCAAGCCTCTCCCCCTATTTCAATGATAGCAAGATATATATGTTATCCATTTTGTATTTTAAAAAAAATAAATGCTTCATTGAAGTCAAAATAAATAAATACATTTCTCAAGTTGACACAACGTATTAACCATTACATCATATAAAGTGGGATTTCTAGATCATATGGTTCTTCTATTTTTAATTTTAGAGGAACCTCTCTAGTTTTCTACAGTGGCCATTCCCTATTACAGTCACATAAGGTTCCAATTTCTCTACAACCTTGCCAACACTTGCTATTTTCTCTGTTTCTTTGTTTGTTATAGTAGCCATCCAAATGGGTATGAGATGGTATATCATTGCAGTTTTGATTTGAATTTTTCTGATGATTAGCAATGTTAAGTACTACATCTAAATTCTTATAGTCTACCTCTGGCCAAACTGTTTCTGTACTTAAGGCTTGCCTAAGTTAATAAAACACACATCCATTCAACACCTCCACAACCACACTACATCCATTTATTTCATATCTCATTCTATGGCTCTTCCGCACCAGCCCAATTAAATGTTTCATCTTCCCCAAATAGATCTTAAGCTTTCTTTTCCTCTGTCAAATATTTACAACTCAAATACCATCTCCCTTAAGAGGAGAGCTTTGTTTTCACAGTCAGAAGTCTGTATTACTTCATTACTTAGTGCTTGCTTTCGTGGTATGTGTCAAATGCACGTTTTCTGGATCAATTTATTCTTGGGTCTCATCTCACTATTGAACACAAAGTTCCTTCAGGCCACAGATTCAGCCCTGTTCAATCATTTACCTCCCATGGTGCCCAGAATACTATAGGTCTTTAATAAATAGTTATTGAATAAAGGGTTTAACATTTTAACACATAGTCAGTTGGTTAAGATCATCAAAAAGTTAATTTCCAACCAACAGGACTGCTCTCCTTTCTGTGTCCTGGGGAAGGAGAAAAACAAGGAAAATTTTTTCTTTTTCTTTTCTTTTTTTAAGTCATTCAGACTCACCCTAACTCCCTTGACCACATTATTTAACTTCCAACTAAAAAAATAAAATTGAATGCCAAGCAGCTCCTATATCTAGTAATTGAACTGCTGCTATTGTATTTACCCTCCTAGTGGCTACAGGCTGACATTTAAATACTCCTCTTCCCTTTCCAAATATTAAACACATGCAGCTGGTTACTTGGGTTCTGAAACAACATTTGATGGAGCACATTTCAAATATAATTTGGGAAAAATATTCAATTACTTCACTTTGATTTTACTCACTAAATGGTAGCTTCCCTCCCAAGTTCAATTAAACGCACTGGAAATTAGAATTCACAGGAATGCATTTCATTTAGATTTACTGGAAGATGTCAGACACCAGTTAATTGGCCTTGAAGCAGCACAGCCATGAGGTCCCCCCTGACTGAGCTGTCCAGCTTTGACATGTAGCTGTTCTTGTTAGATAGCATTGATTGGGCAGCTTGTCCAGTGTTGGGGGCCAACCAATGGCTATACAACATTCTGACAAATAAATCAGATGTAGATTTTAAATTACTTGAGTGCCTCCTATAGAGAGCTTCATCTTGGGATATCGGGGTCTGTGTTCTGTGGCCTGAAACTTCTCATTCATTGAAATGAATGGATAATTTTGCCAGATAACATAACAAACATTTACCAAGAAACTTCCCTGTGCCAGGCACTACTTCAGACACTTCATTTATTCAGCAAGTCCTTATTAATCTCTTCTATATGCCAGGTATTTGGCCACAGACTGGGAGCTATAACTTCTCCCCTCAGAGAATCCAGGAAATGTTTCATATTTGTGCTTGGCTGCCTGTGGAAACTCAATGTTCAGCAGTTTGTGGTATTTTTGAGAATCACTGTAATGCTGAATCCCAATTAATTCCAATTTTCTAGAAGAGTCAGATTTCTATACCCAATTAGATGTGAGACTGGGTCTCAATTATTAATATGGTTAGTGTAATAGGGATGAAATAAACTGCTTCAAATTCTGAGTTACTGTCTTGATTTCAAATTTGTAAATTGTTTAGTAAATTATGGTATCAAATGTTTTTCCAAATAGTGAGACCACAAATCAGGGGTTATTAAGTAGCCAGTATGTGATCAATTCTTCATGAGACAAGAAACATGGAAGGAGAAAGGTGATTCACATTTGTTAATTAACCATACTGTATTATACTTAGTATTCTTTTGCACCTGGAGTGTGAAAGGACTGGAGAGTAAATATTTTAGGCTTTACAGACTCTGGTTTTGTGTATAAAAACTTTATTAAAATGGCCAAAGAATAGACATAATTGAGTAAGTGCGACTATTTCCAATAAAACCTTTTTACAAAAAGAGGTAGCAGACTTGATACCTTTTGGCCATGTTTTGACAGCCCCTATTTTATCCATCTCCCAGCTGCCCTTTGCATCTCTAGCTTGTCTTCCTGAAAAGCCCTTCCCTATGCTCTCCACCTGTCCTTAAAAGTCCAGCTCCATTCTCTTCACTTCTTTTAGTCATATTTAAGAAATTTTCAGATAAGTAATAGTTAGATTTCCCATTTAAATTTTTCTAAACGTTTCCTCTCCTACACCAATTGTTTAAAACAAGCAGTATAGGCATTATTGTTTCTATTAGGTCCATGAGAAACAGACAGTATAACAACCTGAGAAGAGTGGATAGCTAGCTCTTAGTTCTTGGAACAAAACAGTTAACACTTATAGGATTAGATCAATTTTGCATGTCTATATTTGGTAATCTGAGTAACTCTTTTGAAGATAACTATGAAAAATAACAACCTTTGTTAAGTTCCTACCACCTTGTTTTGAAAGTCTATATTGTTACTGTTCTGGGATTTCTGTTATTGTTATTTATTTGCCTCTTTTGTTTCTTGTTTTTTGATATTGTTTTGTTTTGTGTTTCCCTTTTTAAAATAAAAAAAAAGAGTGGATGGTTAGTGTCAGAAGCAGGGAAGCAGGAAAAGGGACCCTGAGGCTGCAGCTTCTCCCACCACAGTGGGAGCCGACCTTGTGGGGCCTTGCATCTCCCATCCCCAGAGGTTGCCAGGGGAGAGTGGTTAATGGCAAGGACTGAGTGAGAGAAGGACAGTGAATGTCTCAGTGTCAGTCAGATTTCTGTTGCTGTGACAAAATACCTGAGGTATATCAACTTAAATAAGAAGGAAAGATTTATTTTGGCTCATGCTTTCAGAGGTTTAACTCCATGATTGCTTAACCCCATTGCTTCTGGGCCTGTGGCAAGGCAGAGTATTATGGTAGGAGCATGTGGTAGAGCAAAGCTGCTTTACCTGCTAGTGGCCTAGAAGCAGAAAGTGGGAGGACCAGATTTAGGGGCAGACCCACCATGATCCAGCTCACTTCCACAGGCTCCACCTCTTCAAGGTTTCCCCACCTAGCAATAATGCCAGAGCCTGGCAGCCAACACTTTAGAATGTAGGCTTTTGGAGCACATGTAAGATACAAACCTTAACAGTCTCTGCGAAAGGATCTGGCAGATTTAACTTCTCCCTTTATTCCCACAGATGACTCTTCTAAGCCATAACAACCTGTTCACCACTGAGAAAACTATTTTACCTTTGTTTAAGTTACTACAGCTAGTTTAATCTCTTTTCCCTCCATCCCTACCTCATATTCCTTCCATATTCTCAATGCCCTGGGATTATATGCTTGAATAAATATTAACACATAGGCTTTGCATCAAATCTTGTTTTCCAGAGACTCTGAACTAAAAAATTAGAATCAAGAGACCCTAGGTATATGACTTGCTGGCATACTGGATTCTCAAATTGAAAAGGCCAGAAAGCAGCCCTCAACATCCAGGGGCAAGTTATATGTAACATGCAGCAAGGCTGCACAGTGTTCTGGATGCCTTGACTGACAGAAATCCATGCTACTGGGTGATAGATCATGGGGTTCCAAGGGACAAGATAGATGGGCAGGCAGCTAGGGTGTTGTTATATACCAGAACTAAAACACACACACACACACACACACACACACACACACACACACACACACACGGTGAGGTTGCCATCAGTTGCCACAACAGAAAAGCACACTCTGTTCATCTAGTTTTCTAGCTATAAGTTCACAGACACGAAGTTTTGTAGCCAGAGTATGGATTAGTGAAGTTCTACAATTCCTTTGATGTATTGTCTATAGTGCCCTAGAATTGAGTGTGTATATTCCTGCTAAAGATATGGCAAGTTCTCGAAGAGGATCTCAGAAAATG
>RJWT010041865.1:0-12237 GCA_004365215.1 Cuniculus paca
TGTGTTGTTTCACCATGGGTGCTATCCTTTCTGTTACAGCAGTTGGAATATTTGTTAGATGACCATTGTATGGTCTGTCTTAGAAAAGAGAAAAAATGCTGGATTTCCCCCTTTATTTATTAGTATTCAAAATAATGACCATCTTCCAGAAGCAGTCACTAGTGTGTTTGGTTACATCTGGGCTAGGCTACAGGTGCCACAGGCCATAGAGCGTGGCCCATCAGTTTCCTGTGGTGGACCTGGAATGGGCCACCTGCCGAGGACTCTTGGTCTGGAGGCAGTGGTGTGGTTGGGAGGGATTGTGCTGATGGGCCACTGGTGGCTGGCTGCAGCTTTTTCAGCACTGTCAGGAGAGGATCGTGGAAAGGACTGAAGTCCATTTGCAATAATTGCCTTTGTTATGTGTAACAATGGATGATGAGTCCAGGCTCATCCCCAGCTGTCAGGGTTCAGCCCTGACTCATGGACGCAGGTGATGTCCCTCAGCAGCCGAAGCGTGTGTTCACAGGACAGCGTATCACACCATACTCCCCATGGTTCCCGAGAGCAGCTCAAGGTCATGCTGTCTTCCGCCCTTGGAGCTGACCCCACAGAAAAGTACAAAGTCCTTTCCATGTGGCCTTTTTGCCTCCGCTGGGTACATAGTCGGGTATTTCTTTACTTTTGTCATCAATTTGTTGGGATTTTTAAACCTATTTCTAGACCTATAATCATATATACATGGTGCCAAGATCAGATTTTCAGAAAAGATATATTTAACAACAATGTTTTTGCTCATTTCCAAAATAGGTAATTCATTTTCTAAGTGTACAGCTTATTCTGTTAAAAAGTAAGCAGCTCTATGGCTTACTAGTCCCCTTTCTCAGATAAATGATGGTATATCAGATATACCACACCTTTCTTGTTTTTAGGTTCATGTGTCTGGAAATCACTTGAAAACATTGTGGAGACACCCATCACCCCGTGTGCCCCTCAGGGACCTGGCCTTTCCCAGTGCTGTGCTCCCAAAAGTAATCCACTCGTGAGTATCAGCCTCCACGATCCAAGTACTTCCCACAGCCCAGCCGGTGAGCACGCAGGCTTTGAGGAGACATCTAGACACAGACCCTCACCACCTAAAGGCTAGGGGAATGAGAATATGTTTGAAAGCTGTATGCATGTTAGGCACCTGTGAGCAGCATGCCAACACCACCCTATCTCACATCTGCATGGTTGGGTCAAGCATTGAGGGTCACTGTGACCACCTATCTGGCCAGCTCTGCCTACAGCCCACCCTTATTCCTAATGATGTTTTCTTCCCTCGGTCTCCTCTGTATTTCTTTGCCTTTAGTTTCTTCTGTCATTTTCACAGAGCCTGGGTTAAGTGTGTGCAGTGCTGAGGCCAGGAGGGGTAGGGGTGCTGGTCATACCCTCTGTCACCTGCTTTTGTTACTGATAACTTTGTGATTCCTTCTTCCTGTTTCTTCATTTCTCCATTCTTGGGACATTTTCCTTTTAACTTTGCCTTAACACAGAGTCCTGAGGTCAAGGCCCTAGGGGTGAAACAGGACCTTGTTGAGGAAACTACTTTTAATTTTAAGCAGTCATCAAACAAAGAAAGGACAAATAGTTCCATCCTGGGACCTGTCCAACAACAAATAAGGAACCAGAGACACCACAGCCCAAAGCAAACAGTTGTCCAGGATATAGGCACAGGCTGGCAAGTTAAGCTCCTCCAGTCCCCAGCGTCCTCTGTAAATGCCCAAGCACTGGCCTCTGAGCTACTGCAGGTGCCAACGGCATGGGTGCTGTGGGAGGTGGCCGTTAGCAGTGACCTCTGTACCAGTGACAGTGTTTAGATAGCTGATGGCACAGCTCAGCCCTGCCCTAGGGGCTTCTAGTCCTTGTGGGTCACAAAGAACCTTACCTCCTGCCAGCCCGGTTCCAGTTTTTCCTCTTTTGTGTTACCAAGTCTACAAGCCAGCTCTCGGGACCTCAGAGGGCTTCTGTCTGCTCAGCTTCCTCGACACCCTCTCCCTGACCTGGTGGGTGTGGCCTGTGTGCACATGCCACGGGTAGCAGGTCTGCAGGTGAATCAACTCGGTCAAATTCTGCTCAAGGAGTCTCATCCATCCGCATGACAGCACTTATGTGCTGATCCACAGTCCAGGCTATGGAAAGAAACAAGGCACAGGAGAAACTGAGTCTACCGAGAGGCACCTGGACAACACTGCAGGGAGAAAATGGAGACAGAGCTACAGCATTCTGGGCCGGGCACCTGCCCTTTGGGTAGAGGTGAGGCACCCTTGCCTCCCGTGGGCACAAGGCTTGGAGGAGAGGAGGTGACAGGAAGGGCAGCAGAGAGTGGTGTGTGAGAGGTGGGGCATGCAGAGGCCTTCAGGATAGTTGGTCCAACATCGAGTTCTAAGCTCAGGCTGGCTGGACCGTGAGCAGCCAGCCTATGCCCCAGCGCAGGGGGCAGGGGGCATGGGAGAGACAAGGGGGGGTGCACCTGCAGGGTATGGCTAGCAGGTGAGGAGGCTGGGGACCCAGAGGGTCATGGATTGGATGGAACAGGCACCCTAAGGTGCACACACATACTCTAATACCCACACTCACATCCCTCACACCCATACTCTCATCCCCTCACCCACTTACACGCCCCTCATATCCGCACACCCCTCCTCCCCACCCACTCATGCACAACAGAATGCACACAGCCCTTTTCCTGTTCCCCAAACGCCACCCCGCCACCCCACGAACCCAGCACGAGGGTCCCCCTCCCCGTGCGCCTTGGCCCAGTGCCCTGTCTACACTGCAACCCCACGCACAGCCACAGCTGGGCCCATGGGCGGTCAGCTCGATTCAAACAGAATAAGTAGGAATTAGGTTTCTCAGGCGCAGCCAGCACCAGGAAGCAGCTTAACTCCAACCCTGGGACCGCAGAGTCCGTGGCAGTGAACCCCGGGCCCTGAAGCCAGGGAGGACGGCAGGAGGAGGGGTGGAGAGGAGAGGCGGGGCCGAACTCAGGCGCCGCCGGGCCCTCCCCGCGCGGTAGGCGTGTCTTGGGGGCAGGGCGTGTCGGGGGCGTGTCCCTGACGGCTCTGCGCGGGCGGGCGCGCGGCCGGGGGCGTGTCGGGGGCGTGGCCCAGTCGGTGGGCGGGGCCCTCGGCGCTGTCCGGTGCTGAAGCTCTGCCCGGCGCCGCCGCAGGAGCGCGGAGAGGCGCGGCCGCGGGAGCTGGCGCCGCCTGCTCGGTCCTGCTCTGTCTTCGCTCCCGCGCGGCCATGGACTGAGCGCCGGGCGGGCCGCGGGGATGGGGCCGCCGCTCCTGCCGCTCCTGCTCCTGCTGCTGCTGCTGCTGCTGCCGCTCGCCCTGTCCGCCGCCCCCGCCCCCGCACCCCGCGGCCGGCAGCTCCCGGGGCGCCTGGGTGAGTGAGGGGCGCCAGGGAGAAGGGGCGTGGAGGAGAGGGGTGCTGGGGGAGGGGGTGCCTCTCGGTCGGGAGAGCGCCTGGACGGGAAGGGGGCGCCTCGAGGGGGAGGGGCGCCTGCAGGGAGGGGTCGCGGGGGCTGGGGTCGGAGGAGGCGTGGAGGTCGCGGGCCCAGCGCCAACCCAGGCTCAGACCTTCGCCTGTCCTCACCGCGACGCGGGCGTGTTTTGCTCCCCTGCCTCAGTTTCCAGGCCCGGGCAGGCCCAGGATCGCGACCATGGAGAAAGGGGCCTCGTGGACGCGGGCGCTGTGTGGCCTCTGGTGCCCCGCGACCCCGCTGAGATCAGAGATGGGGCCGAGGACATTTTCCTCCCTGCTGGGGAAGGAAAGGGAGGCGACAGGGAGGAGGGTGGCACTGGCGTCTTTCCCGACATGGCACCTCCCTCTTGTCTAAGGAGGTTCGCCATAGAGGCCATGTGTGCAGGAAGCGTGGGGCCAGGACAGCTGCTGGCCATGGATGGGAACCCTGGGGTTCAAGGACAGTGAGCAGAGCTGGGCGGGTATCAAATGCAGCCTCCAGCCGGCCAGGGACCCCGTACCTTCTTCCTACTGCTACCCTACTTGGTCTCGGTGTTGCTTCATCCATCTAAGCCCCCAAACAAACAAAAACCGCAGGAAAGGAGGCAGCCAGAGGCCCTCCCAGACCGCTAGGCCAGCACAGTGATCCTGGTTTCTTCTAGATCTCTGTCACTCCGTGCAGCTGGCATCTTGCACAGGCAGAACACAGGCTGTGTGTGCTCCAGGATTGTGCACAGGCGTGACCTGCTTTGGGGAGCTGGGGTCTCACTGCTGCCTGTCCTCCCCTCCCTCACCCACTCAGCCCAATCAGCCCTCCTGTGTCTTGGCTCACAGAAAGGGGTGGCGCTCCTTCCTCGTGGGCTTGAGCTGGCCTGAACTCATGGGAGCTGTGTTTGCCCAGCTAGCCAGGTGCCACCCTCCATGCCTGGGGAAGGTGGGGCAACTTGGAATGAGCGTCCTGCTGGGCCTCAGTGGCCGCTCTTCCTTTGCGACTGCCAGTTCACAGCGTTTTGCCAAAACCTCAGAGAAAGGGGAGGAAGCTGAGGGAGAGTGGAGGAAACCCAAAGATGGAAGCGAATGAAGACACTGTGCTGTCCTGGACCATCTTGCTGAACACAGTGATGTTGTCTTGGCAACAGCAAAGTGAAATCATGCTGGGTAAAAGGTGTGCCCTCTGCAGCCACACTGCCATGGATGTTCCAATCTCACAGGTCGGGGAATCAAGTGAGTCAGAGACCACAGGGAAATCGTGAGTGCTGGGGTGCCCTGTTCCCCTCCATCCAGCTTGAAGGGGCTGTGCCCTGCAGACTTTGTGGAACACCATGAAGAACCCAAGGTCTGCACTGAGGAGGCCAGGGACAGGAGCAACACCATCCTCCCAGTGTAATAGGAAACAGCTCTGGCAGGCCCTCGTCTGTGCCCCTTGGCCTGACCCTGCACCAGCTCTGCTCAGTTGCCGCACATATGCTCAGGACCTGTCTGCAGAAGACACAGCAGGGACAGGTCCACCAGGAAGAGCAGGTGCTGCCGTTCTCTGTCTCTGCCATCTGGATCTTGGTAATGGTCACACCAGCCGCGTTGTTCCAAATAAGAACGCACAATTTGAAGACACACAGCAACCTTGAATCTGGCCCAGCCATTACTTGCCTCTCGAGTTGAGGCCTGCAGAACAGATGGCCGAGGAGACTCCTGTCTTTGTGCCTTTGTTACATCAAACAGCCTCCTAGGTTGGAACTACCTGTGTGGGGCTAGTCTTGCTTAAATGAGGCCCTCTAGCTAATAGCTGTGCATCTACATTTATCCTCAGGGCTTTGGACCACCTCCAGGGTGCTGACCCAGGAAGGAACACGGTGGCACACCATGGGGCGCTGCTCCCACCGCCTCACTTGCTCTCCTGGGATGACACACTTTCCTTTAGCCACTCCAGCTTTCTGTCCTGGCACCTCCCATTCAGTGGTCTTTCTGGTGGGAAAAGGCTCCCTCATGGCATTAATGATCTGTGAGGCTGGGGTCAGGGGTGAGTAGAGGGGATATAGCAACCTGCCCTCCTCCTTATTTA
This sequence comes from Cuniculus paca, assembly GCA_004365215.1. Taxonomy (NCBI): domain Eukaryota; kingdom Metazoa; phylum Chordata; class Mammalia; order Rodentia; family Cuniculidae; genus Cuniculus; species Cuniculus paca. The sequence goes on from RJWT010041865.1 coordinate 5,546, forward strand.
TTTATTTATTTATTTATTTATTTATTTTTGCAGCACTGGGGATTGAACTCAGGGAGTGCTAAGCTACATCTCCAGTCTATTTTATTTTATTTTATTTTTTAGTTTGAGACAGGGTATTGCTAAGTTGCCCAGGCTGGCCTCAAATTTGCAATCCTCCTGCCTCAGCCTCTGGAATAGCTGGGATTACAGACAACAACATCTCTTTTTAATGACTTGATTCAACTCACCAAAACAAATCTCCTGCACTAGACAGTATTGGCCAGGACAGCTTGGTGACTCTGCATACATTCTGTCTTGGATTTCTCTCGTTCCTTCCTTCCCTCGCTGCCTCCCTTTTTGCCCTTTTCTGGGATGGCAGGGCCTTTTTTGACCATGTCCTCAGTATTTTTCCTTAAGTCTGAGCATAAGCAACCATTCTGCAGTTCTGCGGAAGTCAGTTTGTGAAGCTGCTTGATGGCTCCCAAACTAAAGGTATCTAAAGTACCCTCCCTCCTTTTGCTAAAGAAATGTGCCTTTCCTTTGCCAAAGGCTGAGCCGACCTTCCATCAGAGTTTGCTCAGAGAGTCCAGATTGAAACCTTGCCAGGCACTGGCTGTGAGGATGGGTGATTGTTCCTTTTGCCCCTTTGTTTTCTCTCCGTTTGCCCACACGTATTCTTCATTCACCCACGAGCCCACACGGAGCCGAGAAGCAGAGCTGTCAGCGGCAGGAGTGGCTGCTTTGTGAACTGCATGGCCTGATTGTTTGATTTTAAATCAAAGGATCCTTCCTCTCACCAAAGCACAAACCCATCTTTGCTTTCTGGGGTCCAGAGCTTTTCATTGTGTTTGGTTCTGTGTTAATGAGCTGAAGCCCGGTTCTCTCTGCATCTGTGAGCTGTTGTCTGCCTCTCTCCATCAGCCTCTGGGGCTGGTATACCTGGGCAGGACCAGGGTGTGTGGACAGGAGGTGCCCGGCAGTGGGTTCAAAACGAGATGCCCTGAATGGAAGTGTGAGGGCTGTGCCTGTGTCCAGAGATGGCTGTCAAGTGTGTCTGCCTCCAAGGTGTGGGCAGAGAATAAAAGGTTTTAAATGGCCTCCTCCCCATTCTAAGCTTAGCTGTGCACCCCAGCTCTCCTTTCAAAGCCGATCTGTTTTCACACTTGCTTGTCGAGGTCATCATTCAGTGGCCCCCAGGAGGTGCAGCCTTGCCTGCCCCAGTGTGGCCCCTCCCAGCACACATGCCAGAGTGTCCATGTGCCTGGAAACATTCAGGTTTGGGGGGTCCTGGCCCAGGAGGAGCATGGCTGTGGCAGCAGAGCTGTGGGTGGAGATCAGGCAGTGTGTGGTCCCCCCCACCCCAGCCTTGGGCTCTAATTCTATTGTAATTAGTGAATCTTTCATGTGACAATGGCTTCTACATTCTGGGTTGTTTTGCTCTATTTTTTGCACACGGCATTACCTACTTCAAGAATGCAGCTCTTTACACACTATTCTCTGGGTTTGGGGAAGCAAGGAATGTAGTTTTAAGTTCATTACCTTGAAACTATGGGACACGTGCCTGCTCTGCTAACCCCCAGGAGTGTCGGTTGTTAGCCTTGAATTTCCCCAGCCACCTCATCCTCCTCAAGACTAAGGACTTCAAGATCAGAGAAACTAATTCACAGGGCAACCCTCAGTTGCCCTCTTTCACAACATCCAGTTCAAGATCCTCCTAGAAGTCCTTAAACCTGCAGTCATTTTGGATCCCAGGAAAAGCAGAGCCTTGGTGACTGCCCCAGGGTGAGCTCACCTCCTCAAAGTGGGAACGGTTACCCCGGTTACCCCAATGGGAACCGAGATCCCACACCCTCCAGCAAGGACAATCCTGGGAACCAAGTTGGCCCTCAAGCTATAAGGATTCCTCCAAATAGGAAACAATACTAAGAATGAGCCACAGGCCGTGGCCCACCTCAGCTAATCCTTAAATGCTGGGCCCCTCCTGCTACTTGGATAGTCGTCTCTCATTGTTTCTCTTGCAGTCTAACTGCCTGAGAAATCTGCCGCATACCTCACACTGATGTTTCTGAGTAGAGGTCCCCATCTCCCCCGGGCAACGCTGTTCCTTTTGCAACTTAGTATGGCCGAAACTAAAACAACTCTTGGCTTTGGGTGGCAGTACTTAACATCTGCCAGGGTGTGTGCAGACACTGCTAGTTGAAGGACCCTTTGTATGTGAGGGGTGAACAGAAGCCTTAAGAAATGAGCAGAAAGGGTTCTGTCCAGATGGATCTCAGAGATGAAGGCCAGTATGCCGAAGCTAGCTCAGGACCTGTCTTATCTTTGCTGACAACATGTTCCATTTCCCAGAGAAAGCAAACAGCTGAACTCATGGACGATAGCCCTTGGTTCCACATAAATGCACCTGGCAGCTGTTTCCACATTAGTCTAAATTGACCTTCATAAATGTAGACCCAGCTGGACTTATTTTTCCTAATCTTGGTTGATGGAAGGCCAGATAACTTGAGAAGCACAAAATAGTCAGTCTACTTTTCTGATGCCTGGAAACAGTGGAGGCAGTTTGTTGAAGGAAGGACATTTTTTTCTTTTAATTCATTCTATCTCTGGCCACTGTGCCAACCCACTCTTCAAATATCTAGGACAGGAAGTAAAAGCGGGTGTGGCTCCCCCGGGGCACCTCCTCCTCCTCCACACGTTAAGTACCTTTTGTTTGGTAGTCTGCCTTGCCCAGCTGATAAGCGGCAGCTTTTGCTGGACTTTGAGTTCAACACTGCCTTTGCCTTTGGAGGCCAGGCTGGTGCAGATGATGGAAGGAAGCCAAAGAGCGGTGACCAGTTGGGGATGCTCGGATGCTTGGTGCGCACTGTTGCTGTGGAGGTGGATAAGACAGCATCACTTGCTTTATCTGTTCCCTCCAGGAATAGTGATGGTGACTCAGAAAGCAGAGGACGAGCCCACGTAGCCTGTGTTGACCAGTCAGTTCAGGGTGATTCAGGCACACGGCAGGCAAGAGGAGGAACTCATCGTTGCAAGACAGGCGAATTTTACTTTAAAAGCATACTAAACATTGTTCCTTTTCTTTTGGTGCTACATTCTATGTATGGGTTCAGGTGCCTTCACTGTCAGATCACAGAGCAGCTCTTCCCTTTGCCATGGTAGCCCCACCTGGAGCCCTGTCCTGAGCTGAGTTTTCTGTGTGTTCTCATGATGAACCCAGGACAGCGCAAACTGGGAACATTTCTGGCTCTGTTTTAGAGGTGAGAAGTCTGAGACTCACTCAAATGGTTTAAGGAAGTGTCTGTGGCCTCCAGAGTCTCTTTCTTCCCCAATGGCTGATGCCAGCGGGCCAGGGTGACTCCTGAGGGACCCTGAGTGCTCTGAACACACTGCTCTCCGAGGCCCCCTCCCCAAGCAGAACCAGGACTGTCTCTGCTTGATTCCCCGCTCTTCTCTCAGGAGCTCAGACCTGCAAGGGGTCCACGGGGCCTGTTCCAGGAGGATTTAAAATGCTTGTTGGCACCAGGGCCAGGGATGTCATTTCCTAGTTGAACTTTGTTTGGGGGTCAGATTGAAGTTTTTGGTCTGAGGAACTTTGATGTTGGGAAAGGACGGCTTGTTTTGAACCCTGTAGCCTTCTGTGTTAGCAGGGATGTGAATGCCCCATAGCATTTCCTCCGTGTCATCTCAGTGAGAACTGTTCTGAACACTCACTGAGCATCCATCAGGCTTAAAGAGTTGGCAGCGCCAACTCCAGAGGAGTCCTCATCCTGGACTTGTAACAAAAAGTCCACCTCAGAACAAGGACAAGGATGAGTGGGGGAAAACTTCCATGAGACAAATCTAAGAGCGGCTTCCTATGAGCCTGACCCTTGGACCGACGCAGGCCTGGGCGACCCCCTTCAGCGACATATCTTTCTCTGATGTAGCTGTGGAGGGAAGGACGGACAGTTCCGCCCTGTGGCGTGGGCGTTCTGTGTCCCGCCTGGTTCTGAAAACCCATTCTGGTTGCTGACCTGATTTCTAGAGGGGAAAGACTTTGCATGAATGGTGAAGTCGGCTCTGGTTTCCACAGCGAGATGCATTCAGCTGTGGATGGATGGGGCTGCTAAGACATTGGCAGGAGGGTGCTGATGCTTGTCCTTTTGGAGGGGTCACTGAACAGCGTTTCCTGAGGTGGGACTGCAGACAACTTAGCAACCTGCATGTTCTCTGAGATAGCCAGCGTCCACGGAGCGATTGGTGGGCATGGGAATGTGGCCTGGGAGGAGCAGTATGAGGCACAGCCAGCGTCCTTCCCACTCAGGTCCTCCGCACACATACACTTCCACCAGAAGCCCTTGAAACCCTCTGCCTGAAAACAGGCTGAGCCTGAGATTCTGCTCGAGTGCAGCTCCTGGATCCCATGGAAGAGCACAGAGGCCTCCTGCACCCTTGCACCTGTGGCCTTGCCTCCTAGCATCCTCTCCTCTTTGTAGCCTCTATTTCCAGCATCCTCTCCTCCTACATCCTCTTCTCCCAGCATCCTCTTCTCCCTGCATCCAGTCTTCCCAGCATCCTCTCCCGCCTGCATCCTCTCCTCCCAGCATCCTCTCCTCCCAGCATCCTCTCCTCTTCATCCTCTTCTCCCTGCATCCTTGCACCTGCTTCATTATCTTTCAGCACCCTCGCACCTCCTTGCTGTGGTGTCTGGCCCTTGGTTCCATGACATAGCCAATGTGAAATCGGGAAATTAAGGTGACAAGAACTAAGGATTTTCACAAAATGGAGGATTCCTGCAGAGTGAGACTGCAGGGGATCTAAAATGGCGGGTAGTGTGTGTATGGGTCAAGAGCACAAATTAAAGGAAGGTGTCGTGTGGTGTTGACTTGCTGAGAAGTTGCCTTGTCTTCCCAGTCTGATAATATTTGCAGCTTGTACTAGTATTTAGAAGTCCGGAGAAATAGAAGGTCATCAACTGTAATCTCTGAATTAGTACTATAAGCAAAACACCCAATTCTTGCTTTTATTATTTTATTTTATTTTATTTTATTTTGTTTTGTTTTATTTTAGACAGGGTCTTTTTTAGACAGGGTCTATGCAGTTCAGGTTGGCCTTGGGCTCACTTTGTAGCCCAGACTGGTCTCAAACTTGCAATGATCCTCCTGCCTCAGCCTTCCAAGTGCTGGGATTACAGGAGTGTGCCACCATGTCTGGCTTCAATTCTTCCTTTTTTGAGAGGATTACCTGAGATGGGTGGGAGAACCCTTGATAACTGCAGTTTCCAGCGAGTTCTAATTGCTACTCTTGGAAGCCCGGAGTTTCTCTAGTTACTGTTGGAGCTTGGTAGTCAGATGAGATGGAATATTATTACTGAAAATACTGTTACTTTAGAGAGTTCAAGTTTCAGATGACTTGACTACTGACATTTTTGCAAGTGCATTACTATTATATATAAATAGTAGCACCACATTTTGATAAATGCAAAATTCAGGACACTTTTAAAATATATTTTGTGTGTCTGGGTGGCACTGTTTTTAAGTGGTATCACAGTGTTTGAGGACAGTTTTCAGGAAGCCCCCAGATGGAAGGTGCCGGGCTGCTCAGCCTGGCAGCCCTTGGTGCAGCTCTGCCCTCTGAAGCCAGGCAGAGAGCTTGGGCCAGCTCTACTCTGGGGTGCAGGTGGGGGCGGTAGTGCTTTCCTGCTGTGAGGTGGAAGTTGGGAGGTGGCCTGGGGCGCAGGGTTTCCTGGGGCTGAAATCCATCCATGTGGGGCTGAATCAGGCTCCTGAGACCTCACTCCAGGTTCCAGATCAGCCCTTGTTCCTGCTGCTTCCCAGCAGCTCCTTCTCACAGGTGCTCAGGGCCCAACCAGGTGGGGCACCCATGTTCTCACCCTTAGTCTGTCTCACACCTATGCCCTGGGATGTGCTGGGAAAAAAAATCCAGAAACTCTGCTTGGTAGCAGAGTTGAATTGGAGGAAAGAAACTGATACCGGGAACTGAACTAAAAATATCTCTAGTTTACCTTTCTTTATGGCACAGTAGCGCTTTGCTGTATATAAATACCACATTTTCTTTATTCATTCAACTGGTGACGGGCCTATGGGCTATTTCCAAGATTTAGCTATAATAAATTGTGATGCAGCAGAACAAACTTTGAAAGAAAGAACAAAACCTTGTCTTCGTTCAGTTCAGGCCAGAGTGACCACCACAACTGGAAACCTCGTCTGACCTCGGGAAGGAGGCCGGCCTGCCTGTGGCCTGCAGGACCCTGGAGCTGCCTTCTCTTCTGCCTCTAACAGGCAGTGCAGAGGCCCGCAGGCACACCGAGGACAAAGCACACTTGTCTGTGCATTCATATACACACTCACAGTAATGTGTGTGCTCTACCGAACTCATGTTTGTTATAAAGCAAACTCAGTAATGATTTAAAAGAATGAGAGATTAAATATTATTCATGATTAATTATTATTTTTATTATTTTGGTGTTTTGTTTTTTTTTTTAAATACAGTCTCGCTGTGTAATGCCAGCTGGCCTTGAACTCCCTTATGTAGCCTAGGCTGGCCTTGAACTCATGGAATGATCCTCCTGCCTCAGCCTCCTGAATGCTGGGATAGTAGGCGTTCACCACCACACCTGGCTCATGATTAAAATATTTTGTTGAAGATACAAATACTTCCGTGCTCACTAAAATTATTACTAATAACACTTCAAATGCCTAGTGTTCCTTACT
>RJWT010041866.1:0-12240 GCA_004365215.1 Cuniculus paca
TTTAGATCTAAAAGGCCCCCCAAGAGTGTCAAGTTCAGAGGTGGTGCCTGATCAGAGAAAGCAGGTCACTGGGGGAATAATATAAGGGTGTAATACCATCTGAAGTTTCCCCCTCTTCTTTCTGCTTCCTGGTTGCCATCATACGAGAAACTTCCTTCTGACATTCTCCTCTGCCATGCCATTTCTGCCTGAAGCTGACGTCAGCAGACTGACCGAAAACAAACCTCTCCTCCATTATGCTGTGGGTATGAAGTACTGTACTCTGTTCCAGCACAGGGAAAGCTAAGCGATGCGGAAAACTGGTACAGTAAATGAAGGTGTTGCTGTAACTCGACCTGACCATGTGGTCAGAAGCCTTTAGTTTTCAGAAGGTGTTTTGAAGTATTTGAAGAGTGAGCTACAGACGCTCAATGATGTGAGCAGTGTTCGGTGTGTGAAACTGGCAGAGATGAGAAGACTAGAATATAGATAGGAGTGTGGACAGTAAAGGTCAGGCCCAAGAGACTTCATTTGGGAATAAGGACTCCACTGACAACTGAACTAGAGACCATGTGTGTTGCACTTTGCCAGAAAATCTGTCTACATTTGCTCATGACCTGAGACTATGGAGAACTGAGGATAAGGGAAGCAGACTAAATATGGTATAAGAAATTCCAGGCAGCTCAATGTTCAATCTATGACAGGGTTACTTACTGCTGGATGGTTTATCCATAAATATAGTAAGAACCAGGAGAAAAGGCAGAACTAAATGATTTGATAATTTTGTAGTTTTGCTAGAAGAGAAGAGCCTGCAAATTTGGTACAAAGAAGAGCATGGTTTCTGAAAAGATCAATAATGAGAAAAGTAAAGTATTTTGTACAGGGACAAAAAAAGATCTTGAGGGCATCTCAGAAATCAAGACCTTACCCATCATAAGATCAAGGGTTCAAGACTATAAATCTTTCATTGGAGAAGAGATTCCCTGGGACATCTGCTCATTCAGGGTCACCTAGGAAAACACATCCCCACGTTCGATACTCGGAAGTTGCTGCAGCCATGATCCAAGGGAGTCCAGCTACTACCCATGGTGGCAGCTAACCCTTGTATCATCCATATAGTGCTGTCTTTTCAGGTATTCAGAATGCAAGAGTTATGGGGTCATGGAGGTTTCCACCCAGGTTTCAAACAAGGCCTTGGAGGCCAGGCAAAACTATATGACAAGGGCCCGGTTCTTGCGAGAAGCCCATGTGAAGAACAGTGTGTGAAGCTGTGAGAGTGAAGGCCAAGGTGTAGTGGAGACCCCAGGAAGCTGGCGATAGCAGCAACACGGAACATCTCCTGTGGAAAGCCACAGGCAGTGAGAGGACCCAGCCCAAGAGAGAGACCATGTGTGGGCAACAACTAGTAAGACTGTAGAATTGGGGCTGCCCAAGCCCTTTGGAGCTTGGGTCTCATGACAACCTTCCCTAGGTACTGGACATGCAACTACAGGGTTTAATGTTTGCTCTGCTAGGTTTTGGTCTTGCTCTGGTCTGATTACTTCTGTATTCCTATTTTTCCCTATTGGACTGTGAATTGTGTGTTGGAATGTGTCAGTGTATGCTGGAAGCGTTTACCTTGTGCCACCATATGATAGCAGTGTTAAAACTTTCTTACTGATTTTTACAAAGGCTCACAGGTAAGGGTATCCCTTGAGGGAGCGGAGAGCTTGGATTTGGACTTTTCAGTAATGTTGGAACTGTTCAAACTTTGGCATTCTTAGATATAAGTCTTTTGGGAGCAGAGGTGGAATGTTACCGTTTAGATCTAAATATCCCCCAAGTTCTCTTTTGTTTGGGAGGTGACTGAATGTAGGGGCACTATACCCCTCAGTGGATTCTTCCATTGACAAGTTTAGTACCTGAATGTGGTGTTAGGAAGTGAGGACTAGTTGCAAGTACATCACTGGGACTGTGGCCTGCATGGGTGTATTTCTGTCCCCAGCTTCTTCCTTGGCTCTGCATCCTGGCTGCCATAGTTTGAGGACCTCTTTCCTCTGTCACATCCCTCTGCCAGCCTCTTTCTGCCTTGGAGCCCCCAACTATGTAATGAAGTCAGGAGCCAAAGTAAATCTCTCCTCCTTTAAATTGTGGCTATCAGGTATTATGCTCAGTGATGGGAAAGGGACTAAGCCATGCAACTTGTGTAGAAGCACTGGATTATGTTCAAAATCCTCTAGGATTTACTGTACAAGTTATTAATTTAAGCTGGCTGTGATGTCACATGTGTCAATTCCAACATTTGAGAAGGCTGAGGAAAACAGATCAAAAGCTTAAGCCCAGCCTGGGCAATTTAGTGACTTAGCAACACCTAATCTTAAAATGAAATCAAAAACAAAGGGCTGAGGATGTAGCTTAGTTAGAAGGGTTGGTTCAATCTCCAGCGGAAGAGAAGGAGAGAGGGAGAGGAGGAGGAAGAGGAGTGAATGGGGAGAAAGGAGAAGCACTAATTCATCAGCATGGTTTTCAGCAAATAACTAATGGCCAACAAGTGGAGAAAACAGGTCTGACTGAGAAAGCAAATAAATCACTCTAGAGTACGAAGCAACCAAGGTCCAACTGAAAGGGATGAGAGACCCTCCTGGATGAGAGGGGAAGAAAGCGAACCGAGAAGTGAGAACACGAGAATAACCCGTACTGATCTGCAACACTGCTGACTTGTTCAAGTGCATCCCAGCTGAATGTTAGACAATTACTAAACAACTTCCTAAATTACAAAGTAGTCACAAAAGTGTTTTGATTATGTAAGAACAACTTCTAGGCAATTGTAATCCTACCAAATATGAAAATTTATACCTCATGTTGGTTTACTAGGAATCTGTAACAGTTTACATTAGAAAAATTCAGAAAAACTAGATGCAGACAGGTCTGAATCTGTGTTGTTTCCCAGGATAACAAGTAATCATGCAGCTGTGGTCAAGCCTGGCCGTGCTCCAGCAGATTCTGCTTAGCTGCAAGGCACTGATTCAGACAGACACAGACATTGCAAAATAGTTCAACCCCGAGAGTCATCCATAGTAGGGTTACAGACCAGGCAAGGATCTGGAGTTGAAGTAATCTGTTAGGGGCCGCTTTGACTTTCCATATCATTTTTATGAAGAAACTCATATTCCATTATTACTTTTCACTGAAAGTTTCAATCAACTAGTCAAACACAGATTAACCACTGTTCTTTACTACTATTCTTTCCCCCTGAAAAAAGTTCAGTGATGAGCAGCTTTGTTCAAAAAGATTTTTCCAACCCTAGTATAAATGAACTCCTAATGGATATGTAAGAATAATTTACATATTCAAATAATTTTAATTGTATCAGTAAGAGGTAAACCATGTACATATACCAAATATTTTAATTGTATGCAGTGTCAAGTAGCCGATTTTATTACCCCATATCAAAGGCAAACACACAAATAATGATATTTACTTGAATAATAAAATCAGTAAAACGTCTTTTCACCCCACATACACTTCACTCTCACTTTACCTGTTTTTCTATGTTTCGAAGGAGAAGTGTTGGGCTGCTCGGTGACATTTCGAAATCTTGCTCTGGCAAAGGCTCTTGACTCCTCTGGGGAACCAGAAGATTCTCCGTAGTGCTTAATGAAGCTGCTTGCTCTGCAAACTGTATTTGTTTTTTCAAAATATCTTTTGGAAGCTGACTTTCTTCTAGGATCACTATCCCCTAGATAAATAGCAATGAAAGGGTTGAAATGATGGCAAATGCATTACTAAATCAGCTTTAATGCCACAGTGAGATGAAATTGTGCATCCTCATATTCCTTGTAAATAAATAAAACTCAGAAAATGGCTAAGATGTGTGGTTAAAGTAACACTCTGGCTGATGAGCTGGGCTTGTAATACATTGTCATAATTTATGCACATGCAGGTTTTTTTTCTATTGGTTTTCAGCATTAGCACTAAAAGCATCAGACATTTTATAATTAAAGGTTCATACTCAGAATATGGACATTTTGGACTAATGTTCAAAATATTTCTTTGATCTTTTGGTTTCAATCATTTCTATTTGAGTTCTGTATTGAAAGTGAACTTTATAAATTAAAATATCAATCTTACAAACATCCCGATAACAATCTAACTCTATGCTAACTCCTTTTAGAGCACCCCTCTGCGCCTGCCCCTATTGCTAGCAACCAGCAGCCGCGGGCAGGAATGCACAGGTGAGAAACAGGTCTTGCTGCTGATAGGGCAGTCGTGTTCGTAATAAAGACACAGGCTTTCACCTTTGATAGGGCATTTTCTGGAATGTAAGGAACTGAAAGAAAGAGAAGCTCTCTAACGCCTCTGTACTCCTACTGCTCACACACACTTATTCCTTAGCTGATCTGTTCAACATTTTCTCATGTTCCCCAGCTTTCTCCTCCCAGTGGTCCTCAATCTTGTGTCTTAGTGGCAATGGGAATAGGAAAGAAAAGGAAAACGGAGTGTACAAGCATGTTCTTAAAAGTTCTCGTCATAAAACTTCCCTGCGTCCTACCCATTCCTTTACCCCCCCTCTAAAAAGATATGCAGTGGCATTCACATACACCCACATACAAAACGACGACTAAGCTCCTATAGCCAGTGGAAGAAGTATTAAACTATTAATGTGGCTAACATAAGTTCTGAATGGAAATAGTTAAAAAGTATTAATATAAGTTAATATAATTAACATAAGGGAACGTATCATGTTTAAGTCAAATTTATAAGGAGGAAACCACCTATAAATAATGTGTTATTTATGTGGTTTAGTTTACACTATGTAGAAACTATATATTGTATTTCTTAAAAGTCTACATTTATACTAATGCTAATATGTTGACTTTTCCAAAGAGAAAAGGATTCATTGTTGATCTCTGATTTTTTTTTTTTTTTTTTTTTTGCAGCACCGGGGATTGAACTCATGGCCTTGCACTTGCCAGGCAGGCACTTAGGCCACTGAGCTAAATCCCTGGCCCTTGTCTTTTCAAGATAGGGTCTCACTATGCTGTTCAGGCTGGCCTTGAGCTCACTTTGTAGCCCAGGCTGGTCTTGAACTCACAGTGATCCTCCTGTCTCAACCTCCCAAGAGATGGGATTGCAGACATGAGCCACCACACCCAGTTTAATTTATCTTTTAGAATATACAAATATAACCATCAAGAAATCTGAAGAAACACTATCAGAAGCTCTTATTTCATTTGATATTTTAAAATTAAAGTAGATATGAAAGGCACAGTATCATCTATCTCGAAAAACAGTGAAGGTATCCATTCAAAACTTCTACAAGTCTTTCAGTAGGTATTTTTTAAAATAAGTATCTGCATGTAATAGAAATGCAAGAGTTTGTCGTATCAACTTAATTGTAACTCCCTTGGGATTTGATTAAAGTTTATATTATTGGCTAGTCTGTTGCAGATCAGACTTACTTCATTACCCTCATTTATGATATTGCTTTCATGAAAAAAATCTATCCTGGATTTCAAAATCCTACTTCCCAAACCTTTGTGATACTGCCTTTTGATAAACAAAGAGCCTGCTACATTTAGCTTAATCACGAATGTTTTAAAAATTCTTCCAGGGAGACATTCGCAGACAGATTTTAAGCTGTTTTTTCCCTTAAAGTGTTTCCCAGGACAGAACTCTCAGCATCCACAAAGAAGGCCCTGTGAACTGCCTTGTCGTTACCCATGACAATTCAAAACCTGAAGAAACAGATGAAGATTAAATCTTTTGCAGAAAACACAGTTAGGCTTAGTTCTTTAAAAAAAAAAAAAGGAAAAGAATCGTATAGTTCTAGATACTTTAGATACTAGAATTTCTAGATATTATAACACTATCCAATGATAGAAAAAACGTGTAGGTAACAAAGATCTCTTTTTTTAGGCAAATGAGACATGTACAATACTGGAGACAAGTGAAAAGTCTAGGATGAAAGAAAAGCAAATCGCTTGTTCCAGAGAAGGAACCTGGTTCCCAATAACAATGGAGAGAGACCCCACCCCCATATCCCCAGGACCCCCATATCCCAGGGTCCTTGCGGGAAAATACATTGTGTGAAAAGATAAACAACTGCCTCAGCACCATCTTTATTATTTACATAAAGTCACCAAAGCTAGTTTTAAGCAAAAAACTTAAATGAAAAATTTTAAACACCCAAAATAAGTAATTTAAAATGTGGAAGGCACAACTCTATTACAGGACAACAACAGAAATCTAAGAGCAATTAGGTAGCCAGTGTCTCTCTCAAGAAAATACTATCACAGTTGTTTTCTGGAAATGAGAAACTGTTTACTTGTGGAAAGCTTAACTTGGAGAAAGAAAAACAAGGAAAGTTGCAATATGTTGATAAAGCTGTTGGAAAAATAACCAAGGGATACAAAGAGCTGGTATTTTTTCCTCTAAAATTTTAAGTAAAATTTAGGCCATATGAAGTGTGGTAAAAGAGTAAACAGTAGCTTAAAGACCCAAAATTTGTGGGTGTACTAAGTCTATTCAGTGTGCTTCCTGCCCTCTTCCTGGGGAACTTATTTAAACAGGAAATCTATAACATAGCATCTCTCAATCTCTTTCCCTTCCCTTTATTGCTAATTTAACTTAAAAGAAAATCCTTTTCCTTCTGAAATACTTTAAACAGGAAGTTCTGACTCAAGATAGTATTAGCTATAATTCAAGAAGCTGTAAGAGTAAATAAAGTGCTGTTTTTTTCTATTCAATAATCATGTAAGCTGTAAATAAACATTATACATCTTAATTAACTTATAAAAAAATGTAAGGGGGAAGTATGAAAATACCTATTATATATGACAGCATAATTGCCTGGCATTTTCCATAAAATAAACAACAAGATTTCATTTTCTTGTTTTGCTTTGGTTTGGTTTTTTACTTTTCCCAGCGCTGAGAATCTAATGCTAAGATCCCTGCACGCAAGACAAGCACTCTTACTATCACTGAGTTACAGCCCCAGCCCTCATCATACTATTTTAAGATCCACATCCAGCATGAGCTAACAAAAATGTAAAGTTATACAGATTATTAGGAAGTTTATATTTCTTTCCTTAAAATAATTTATTCTGATAGACATTATAAAACATATAGTCAAACATTTTACTAAAACATTCAAACACCAAGTATATAGTATTGCTTAGAATGTACAAAATATTAAAATATCCTTTGTCAGGTCAAAGGAATGTGAACCAAATTGTCTAGATACAAACATAAATCTTAGTCAACAATTTAACTGGAAATCTACTTTCTTGAAAATTTCCAAATCATTTTATATTTATTAATTTTTAGAATTCAATTTGTTATAAAAATGCATGTGATATTTGTTTAAAAAATTATCAAACAGAAGAAACTATCTGGTGATTTTAAAAGGTTTAAGAAATTACTAAAACCAAAGGTCCCTATAAAGGAAAAGGAAACAATGGGAAAAGTAACAGTGGTAATAAAAATAAAATTTCCATCAGGAAACTTCTTCAACATGGTTCCCTCAACTCTAACAGGCCTACGAGCACAAGGTTTCTGTCAACTCTTTTACCTGCCTTCCTGCAAATATCACTGCCATGTCCGATAAGGCACTAATGATGTTCACCACTTTCTTCCCTTCCTTTCCCATGGTTGTAATGACTCGCAGTTTGTGCTCCTCTGAATTCCACTACCTGGTCATTCCTGAAATTGATTATGCTGTTTTTACCTTCAGACCTTTAAGGAATTTTTTCTTGTGGTTCAGTCACCTCATCAAGAAAACTACTGTTTATCCTGGAAAAGCCTAAACTATCACATCACCTCTTTTCCTTTTCTCTGAATGTCTTTCCCTTAATAGTCTCTTTTATGCCTTTTCTATATCCTACTAAAACATGCATCATTGAACATAACATCAACTTTCAGGTACTTACATCTTGTGCCTTCCTTATCCGAACATAACTACGTAACACAGCCCAAAACATACTAATCTTTGCTGATGCACACACCTTAGGTGAAGCTGGACTGACCACCTAGTTCAACGACTTCGATCACCTCCCTTCACAGCTTTTTCTTTTCGGTACAATCTCTGTTAACTTTAAAATACTGTATTATCTTCTGAGGTCCACAGACCCACTATGTTCAAAGAAGTTTCCCAGAAAAACAAAGTTACAAACATATATTTAGCAACATTTGGATTAAACAGGATTTCATGGGAGTGCATACGAGCTCTTTATATCATTGCTTCTATGGGAAAATGTACTTTGAATTTCAGGCACCCTATAATTTTCCATACTTCAACATTTAAGCAGCCTATAATTTGGGGAAAACAGTGTATTTTTAAGCTAGGGAAACAGTACATGAACATTCCCTTGGTTGGAATTAAAATAGCATTTATTCGTGTAATTGTTGATTAATTTTTATCCCCGTTAAAATGAAAACCCTAAAAACATAAGAACCTAGCAAGTTTTTCATCACCACTAAATATTCTAAGCACCTATTAGACATCTAACTAATGTGTGAAATAAAGGTGAAACATTAGAAAATAAGGAAGGTCGGCACCATAAATTTTATCTTGAAATTTTCACAGCATTGTAACAGACTTACTGCTATTTCCATCTAAATAACTACAAATTTGTATCTTCTTGGAAATCTGCCTTGTCTAATGTCTCATTTCCAACACCTTCAAAACATCTCCAAATAAATGCCCAACAGAACTTGACAATCATAAGAAAGTTTGTATTCATCAAACTTCCTAGAAATCAAGCACTTTCTGCCTTTCTTTGAAACCAGAGAAAAGAATGATTAAAATCATAATCACTTGGGCAGTTATTGAAAACATAACTGTCAACAAATATTTTCCTCTTCCCTGTGTGTGAGGGGGAATGATTTTGGTAACTGTTACAGGTATGATCGGAAAACACACCTCAAATATCAGCTTGCTCTTCAAAAACCATAGCTCTATGTGATTTTTGATGATAACCATTCTGAAAAAAGGAACACTTCTACATTGTAGGTAGGAATGCAAACTAGTATAACTACTATGGACATCAGTATGGACAGCCCTCAAAGGAGGACTGGACAGTAACTTGAAACTGCAGGAAGTAAAAGTCTCAATAAAAGGTAAATACCTGAATAACTATAAAAGCCAGTTTTATTGTAACAATGGTATGTAACTCCATTTCTTCTTTTCTGCAAGACTGAAGAGACCAATAATATTTAAAAGAATCATTGACTTGTTGTTTTGGGGCATATAAAGTATAAGCTTGTAACTGTGACAAAGCTCTAAAGGAACAAGAGACTGTACGTTACCAAGGGTATGCTTGTATAATTCAAAATAGAATATTATAATTTTGGGAGGTTAGCAGTAATCCCTGTGTAACCGCAAAGAAAATGGCTGCAGGATATACACAAAAGGGAGTGAAAAAGGAATTTAAACCTTTCATTAAAAAATCAACTAAAGCCTCCCTGCTGTTTCCCTCCCTCCCCCCCCCCCCCCATCTTCCCTCCCTCCCCCATCTTCCCTCCCTCCCTTTTGTCCTCCTTACCATTTTCTCTCCTCCCATCTTCCCACCCTGCCATCTTCCCTCCCGCTCATCTTCCCTCCTTCCCTTTTGCCCCCTCCAAAACAATGAACTAAATAACAAACAGTAACATAGGGACTGTAACCAGCATCCCCAGAGGAATCCAGGTGCCTGGCGCCTCCCACCACAGCCTGGGACCAGCAGCCAGACTCAGGAGAAGCCCAGGACTCAGTAACTGGCCCTTTACCCTCTTTTTTTTTGGGGGGGGGGTCTTTTTCTTATCTTCATGCTAGTCCTTCCTTCTTTTACCTTTTTTCCTTTTTGTCTCTCTTTTCTAAACAGTTGGGGAAAACTCCAACCACAGAAAACTAATCCCAACCCATAAACCCAGAGAACGTGCCCAGACAGTCCCTCCCTACCCCTTCATTCCTTCTTCTCCGTCCCCTTGTTTACTTTACCAAACTTTGCGTGGTCATCCTTTGTCCTCCATCCTTCTTTCTACTTCCTTGCCAACTGTCTTTGTTTTATCCGCTGTCCCCCCTAAATCTCCCCACCACAGGGTAAAACCACCCTACTAAGGGGAAACACTTTGAATACAAACTCCTAATGGATGATTGGTTCTGTTACAAAATTATAGACTTTGATTCTATGGTTTAAAGCACAAAATCACTAGTTACCACAGTTTGTCAGTTTCTACGTTGTGCTTAAAGCTACAGTTATTGCTAATTTTACTACTTCAGCTAGGATGTCATATATATTGTAGTCAGATGTTCTACCCTCTGTAACAATACTAGGAAGCTCTGGGGGAATAACCTCACCACAGCCCTACACAAAAGAACTGGGAACTGAGCCAAACAGACACCAACATCCCACTCAAAAAATTAGGGAGATAGAATCTTAGGACAGACACAAAACAAGAGTCTACACATAGAAGACATCCCTGAAGAACAGACTTTTCTTAGAGAAGCCTTGATACTAGTAATATAGCTACCTACCACAAAAACTCACAAGGATCATCACAGAAAACAAAGATTTTTTTCAAATATAAAATGACAAGACAAAAAGCAGAATGCAATCTCAGATGTTCAGCCCAACCAGAACAAGACCAGGAGACATCAGCGTAGAAGAACTTGGACTGAAGTAAAGAAATCCATGAGGCTATGCAGGAAGTCAGATAAGAAATAATCTCTCAGGTAAAAAAAAAAAGAAATGTCAACATGTATATAAGAAATGTGGGGCCAGGGATTTAGCTCAGTGGCACAAGCACTTGCCAGTTGGTGAGTTAGATCCCTGGTACCAAAAAAACAATAAAGAAAAAAGAAATGCTCAGCAAATACAGAGTAGACATGGATAAAGAAATAGATGATGATAGAAGAGAATGGGAACTATGAAAGATCAATATAGGAAACAAACAGAATACATGAAACAGATTCAAACATATCCAGGAAGTTAAAAATTCCATTGTTAGCTAGCAAAACCACTTGAAGAGAACTAAACACAAACTTTAAGACCTTGCAGACAGGATTGTAGCTAATGATCAGAAAGGAAAGAGCTCTTGAAAAGAACAATAGATAAGGAAACAATTCAAGGTGTGGGACAATGCAAAGAAAAATAAGAATAATAGGTGTCAATAAAAAAGCAGGAGTCCACATGAATGACATAAAAAAAAACTATTTGCAGAAGTAATAGAGAAACTCTCTCAAGCATAGGAAAAGAATCTGACATACAGATAAGTGAGGCTTACACATTTTCATTTAGCCTTTACCAGAATAAATCTATACCCAGACATACAATAATCAACATCTCCAAAATTCATCACAAGAACAGAATATTAAAAGTTGTTAAAGAAACAGATCACCACTGGGGATCTAGCTCAGTGGCCTAAGGGTCTGCCTGGCAAGTGCAAGGTCATAAGTTCAATTCCTGGTGTGGCAAAAAAAAAGAAACAGATCACCTGTGAAGCAAAGTCCATCAGAATCACAGCTGACTTCTCAACACAAACCCTCAAATCAAGAAGATTTTGGAGTGAAGTATTTCAACTTTTTTTTTTTTTTACTGGGGATTAAACTCACAACCTCGTGCTTGCCAGGCAGTGCTTATGCCACTGAGCTAAATGCCCGGCCCTCAACACCTGAAAGAAAACAACTTCCAATCTAGATTGATGTACCCTGCAAAACTGTCCTTCAAAATTAATAGAGAAATATACTTCCATCAAAAAGGACAGCTAAAGAAATTTATGACCACCAAACCAACACTACAAAGCATACTGAAAGATAATCTAGACAAGACAGAAATGACCTGTGGGTCAAGAACACAACTAAAAGAAACCACTGAACAAGGCAAGCAATTAAACAGAAGAAAAAACCAACAGCAGAAAACTAACATGACAAAGACAAACCAATACGTATCAGTTATCACCATCAATGCAAATGGTCTCAATTCACCAATCAACAGAAATGGACTGCAAGAATGGATCAAAAAACAAGATCCAACAACATGTTGTATACAAGAAACACATTTTATTAAAACAGAAACACTAAATCTGCTGGAAAACAAAGTAGGTAGAAATCTTGAAGACATAGGGGTAGGTGGAGAATTCATGAACAAAAGTCAAACTGCACGGGAAACCCTTCCCAGAATCAACAACTGGGATCTTGTCTTGTTAAAAAGTTTTTGCATGTCAAAAGAAATCTCCAACAGAGTGAAAAGAAAACCCACAAATTGGGAAAAAATTTTAGTCAACTGCCCTTCAGACAAAGGT